>OX453281.1:11373507-11461007 GCA_949710005.1 Ricordea florida
AACATTCTATCATGTCTTGCCACATACACTGATTGTGCCAGCTTAGAACAGCCGGACAGGACATGAGACTCTGTTTCTTGATCCCGAGAGCATATTCAACATGATAACTCATCTACTTGTTCTTGAAGTTTTTGTGCTCTATAAGTTTTGGTGTTGTGTAGTTGTTGTCTAATTAGTGTGTCCACTGACAATACGATGTTTGGTAGGTTTTTCCATTGTTTGAATATGTCGTAGCCATGTCGTGATATTTCTGGATCGTTCCAGTGTTGGTTTACAAAGTCCCCAAACCAAGGTTGGTTCTGTAGTTCGTGCTTACGTTTGCTGATATTTGCTTCGTGAACGATATGTTTCATTTTATAATTATGCGATTCTTTGTTCTTTGCTGTCGTTTCCTGGTCACCAATCGTCAGGATTGGAACGTTGCCTTCAAAGTTAGGCACTTAAGAATTGAAATCCCGACCGGACCGATGTGGGGGATTTCAAGTTGTGGTATTCAAAAGCATGGGTAGCCCGTGGGGGTAGGGGATTTCTCAGGATTTGCTTAGCATAGCCATCGAGGTCGGGGAGCGTGGTAGGATTTGACTCGTGCCTAGATTCGTCAAGGTAATTTCTTCACATGATCACTGATATTTGGATATATTGCTCGGCCGTGCTTTGTAGTCATCTGACTTTGAAAGGTAAATTTTCTAATTGTTTTTCTTGCGATTCGACGATAAAGAAGTCGAAAATTGGAACGAAATGTTAACAAAGTCAGTCAGGGAATAACAAAGGTTTCCCCACCTGGGTGGAGGTTTTACCAGTCAATATGCCCCAGTAGGGTGGCCGGAGTTTGTTAAGATTTGTAATGATATCAAGTCAAATCCCCAGTCAATGTGTAGGTCATCTGCATATTTCTTTGCAACCTTCAAGATTGACCTCATGTTTCTATGTTCTTTCTATAATCGGAAAGACTGTACAATAAAGATGGACAGGTCGTCTGAGTTGTTAATATAATTAGCTACCTTTAACTTACTGTTCATGTACAGTGTTTCTAAAAACCTCGTTCCCAGGGCTTTTCCAATGAAAATGCAGAATTAACCGCAGGAATTCATACATTAGTTTTTCAATGAATATTTAAGAGGAACACGTGACCAGCCAATGCAGGGTCTTTTCCCGTCCGCCATTTTTCTTTCTAGGGAAAAGCCCTGGGAACGAGGTTGTGTTTCTAACCAATTTGTTCTGGCTGTAAGTATAGTAGTGGTCTTTATTCGTATTTGTGTTTGCCATTGGATTCGTTGATAACGTTTCTTGTTAGTCTGTCCAGTTCCCCGAGGTGATTGACACCAATCCGTTTCCCACTTGCAGTATTGGAATAGCAGACGTTTGTTGCACGGACTTTACGCGATACTGAAATAGGGACGTCCATACGGCCTACATTATTATTATAATTATTACTACAAATGTTTTGAGCGCTATTAATTGCTTCCTACATACTCTTAGAACCGGGCCCAAACCTTGGTCCTGAGGTACCAGTGGAGTTTCTTATTTGATGAACAGAAACCTTCCCAGTATGTGCGCCGTTCCTCGGAGGATGATTTTTTGCAGCCCATTAATGTTGCTGGCTCTAGGGATCTTTCCTAAATTCTATATTTCCTAAATTATTATTACTATAATCATTATTATTATTATTATCATTTGTCGTTTCCCATGGTAAAAAATTCATAGAACTGTTTAATTTTTGTTATTATTATTATTATTATTATTATTATTATTATTATTATTATCATTGACATTAACATTACTATCACTATTGTTAAGCGTCCAAGCCAGTTGAACGTCTCTTTAACCTGCCTTGCCATCCCACTCGAAACAGCGATGTCTGGGCTTTCCCTACAGTCAGGGTAACACAGAAAACCGAAAAAATCTCGAAGGCTTATCTTCCAATCGAACACTCTTAATTCTCATGGCACTAACGACCGCTTTCCATTCAACTTATTACTTCCATTTACACGCATACCACGTTCCTACCATTCGCTCTGACGAAGGGTTAACGCTCGAAACGTCAGTCCCCTTTAAAATCTAACGGTGGTACCGCTTACATTTTCAACTTGTTTTATGAACACTTTTTTAAAAAGATAAGAAAGACTTTGCAGCCACGTTTGCGCTGCAATTACTCAAAATCCTCTGAACAGGTTCCGTACATTGTTGGTCTCGGGGTGGTCGCGGTGTGGATGTGTGTTTAACAACTAGAAAGGAAGAAATTCAGCCGTTGTTGTCCTTTAAAACACTGAAAATGTGGGACAACGTTTCGAAACAAATTTATCTTCTAGCTTCTCGTTTTTATCACAGCTCCAACTTGTTTCGCAGAATTTTACCCAAGTAAACCAACTAACTATTAGTTATTTTATTTCTTTACGTTTGTAATTGGTTCTTAGGAGGAGTTTCTCAGGTGGTCCATCTTGTATGGAGTCGTCGACTCTTTTGTGGACTATCCTAATGGCTCTGTTTTACTTTCTTTTATCTCTGATCTCAGTCTTTCTCTTTGTCTTTCTTTCTCTCCCTTTTTTTCTTTTTTCTTTTCACTTATCTCCTCTTGCTTCCTCTTGATTCTTATGACTTATTTTTATAGTACCCTCTTTACTTTATTGTAGTGCTTTTGCCATTAAATTGTAATAAATAAACGTCTAGCATACCAGCATTTTACCAAGTAACCAACTAACCAGTGTACAGTGAATAGAACTCTTCGTAAAAATTCAAATTCGCAATAATTTTTTCGCCTACCAAGTTTGCAAAAAAAGGCTGTAAACAGAAAAATTTATTTTTACCGCAAGTTAGGGTGAATTTTTTCATGCGCATTTACCTCGAGTCACGAGACTTTCGACTTGAGTATGTTCACTAACCTGGTCTAACGCTCAGACAGTATTGTCTGCGTCAACTAAACCTGAATCTATAATTAGTCAACGTTAATACCTGAACCGGCGACAACTCACTTCTCGCCAGGTTGTCTGACAACCTGACCGTGGCAACAATGTTCATTAAATTTCTTTAATCCATTCCGACATTCATTTAATTCCATGAGTTACTTCAAGAAAAAACGGAATATCTGTCGATCCTCCTATGCAGCCCACATCTTTTTCACATTTTGAGAACTGGCTTGCTACTGTACAGTACAGCTCTCTGTAACCATAGGCTGGTTGAACTGTTCACCAATTTTGCTTATTGTCCAAAGCTGCAACAAGAAAAAGGCTATGGTAGAAACTGAGCCCCATTTCATGGGATTCAAGGAAACTGAAAGTTAGTTATTCCTCCTACACAGCCCACATTCTTCACATTCTGAGGAACAGACTTTCCACTGGGGCCGTACATGTCTTTCTGCTGTCTTTAATAACCATAAGCTGGTTTGAACTGTTCACCAATCTTGCTTATTGCCTGTAAGCTGCAACAACAACAAAAAAATATGGTAGAAACCAAATGTCTTTGAGATCTTATCTCGCTCACCTTTTGATGGACGCTTGCCGCTAATAAACAAAGGTGGGAAGTAGCCACAGACAGACACACACACACACACACACACACACACACACACACAAAAAAAAAAAAAAGAACAAACTAAGCCCCAAAAATTGCTAATCACCCCACGTCACAAACAGATTAGTCAACCTTTCTTAAAAGTGACTATTTTGCATGATGTTAACAATTACAGTATACACGCAATAAATTATATATATGCAAAGCAGTTATTAATGTGATTGAGGATTTGACCCTCATAGTAATAATGCAAATTCAGCAACAGTGGTTAAGACAGGCTGGAATGGGATTCAAAACACACAACCTCTCGAATACATACTCCAAGTGTGTATGTTGTAGGTTAAAATGAATTTCCGGTCAAAATGGTTCCAATCTAGTTTAATTTGTTTTTTTTTCTCCTTGTTTCAGATTATTGGAGGATTATGGAAATTAATCTGAAACAAAGGAAAAAAAAAAACAAATCAAACTAGTTTGGAACCATTTTGACCTATACAGCTGGTTTAGCTCCGCTGGTTGACCATCGTACCAGTTCCAGTCCCATTCCAAATATTCTTTCTTCAGGTTAAATCACAATTGTGGTGAAGTGTATTAATACTTTGATGTCACATTGTCAACCATATTTCACTATGAGAGCTGTTTATTTTGTCACTTGTCTAATGTAAATTGAGTCAAAGCAATGGTATAAGAATCTTGGTCAACTTAGAACAGCACGAGCCTAAGCAATTCTTTATTAACTAGCCAATCACACAATAAAATAAAAACAGTTACTGGTTATGTAGTACTAGTAGACCACATGTTGAAAATGCACTAAGTGCAACAAGAATGCAAGAAGAATAACATTTTTTTAAGCTGACCCTGCCCATCATTGGTTCACACACAGTTATTAGTTTGTAGGGAGAATAATAGGGAGAATTGGGAAGGGAATGGGTGGTTTGAGGCCCCAAGGAACTCAAAGCACCACCAGAAAAACAAAATACTGTTCACTGTAATTGATGCTAAGCCAGGAGGAATCTTAAAACTTTCTTGCCAGCCCTAATATTTTCATACAACTTATTAACAAAAAATATTTACATTCTCACCTGTATTGGATGTCGGCAAACCTAAACAGGTGCATAAAATATTATATGTCATTTGCTATTGATAGACATTTTTTCCTGACTACAGATGATCAAGACAATTAGTGGCAATGGGTTGTTCTAAAAAATACTCATACCCTAGACCCCAAGCAGCCTCTTTTGTGTCCTGATTCTTTGTTCAATGAGCGTGATGCACAAACTACCACAGTACCAGCAGTGGTGGTGGTGGCAAACCATAAAAAACACAGGTGCACAAAAGGGAGAAAAAAGTCTGTCTTTTTCCTCGCTTGCCTCCTTTTTAGTTACATTCACTATTTCAAACTAGTGTCGCATCAGCTACGCCAATTGTTGAGGTGGTTGCAATGTGCACTTTTCTTTTTACTACATATTGTTTAACAAAGTATGACCTAAGACAGCACTATATACTGTAATCCTTTCAACTCTTACTTATTAGACATGCACATACATGTACGTAGCACAAACAATAAATGATAAAAAAAGCTAAACTCACTGAGAATCCATTTGAGCTATACTCCTTCCAGACTGTCTCAAGTGCTACAAAGGAGATTATATGGTTGGTAGAAATGGTGTGTTGCTGCATAGACTTAATCCTCATCCTTAAGACTCAGTTGAGCCCAAAATGTATTAACATTAATAGGTTAATATCATGGCTGACAAATTACTCAGCATTAATTTGTAATTTTGCACATAAACCACACACTTGTTCTATTTATCTTAACAATGCTGAGCATTATTTTCATTAACATTCATTACCAAATTAAGAGGTGGTGGATATCAATATTCGTGATAGGACCCCCAAAATTCTGGTCTGCACCCCCAAATATTTATCCAAAGGGTCCAGAGGTTACCCCTACCTGGTACCACCTGATGAAACTGCACATACTAATAGTATATGTTTGATTTTGCAATCCAGCTTGCATACTTTTTCATTCATGTATAGGCATCAGTATCAGAGCATTTGAAAAAAAAAAAAATATATATTTCTATATCGCTTTTAGAGAAACTGACCAAAACAAACAAATTGTATTGTATGTTATGGCAGCATTTACTTCAGGGAATCAAAAACCTTAAATACTACTACTGAACTGTTAAATCTCTTACCTCCTGAGAGTTTGAAATGCCACCTTCTTGGTTCACAAACTGCTTTGTGGTTTGAGCAAGAATCTGTATAATAATAAGGTAAACAGAACAGCTCACTTGAATGAAGTCTCCCTAAATTCTTGGTTATTTCTGGTGTGAGAAAAAATGAGAGGTAACTGGAGAGGCACACAAGCCACAAGACCCTGGCTGGCTGGAGTTCATCCCACTTCCTGTTACATAAAGGACTATAGTAGGAGTATCATCATCATTCCTGGATTCTATGCTACCCCACTGCAGGGTTACCTCCAGCATTGCATCACTAGTGCCTACCTTTACAACTGGATGGTAAGAGACAGTATGGGGCTTGAGTTAAGCTAGATGTCAAGCTTTGATTTACATACATCAGCAAGATTTCCGCATAACCCCATACTTCATTTAATATGCAATCTGTGGCTGAATTGTTTGGGGTAGTGCACATGCGAACATTTCTTGTTTTCAAAGAATGAAGCAATTCAGCTGCAGCATGCATATAAATGTAGCATGGGGTGATATGGAAACCAAGCCTTTATGCCAGTGGAGCAATTGCAGAATACCCGGTCACTTCATTTACGTGTGTCGGAGGCTTCTGAAGAGCGAGACATATTACAATGGACTTGTTAAATAATCCCAAGAAGTATATCGTAAACGCAGAATCGGGATAAGGGGAAATTTGACATCAACTTGTATGGATCGATGTACATGTATTTTGTGCTATCATGTTTAAGTCGAGACCTATGCATCGAGTGATATTTTCGGCAATCAAACCTCGTACCTCATGAGAACGTGAACTTTTTATCAATTGTTGTGCTAGTTTCCCTGCTTCGGTGACATTGCCATGTACTTTCTCAGTTAATCGTTCCCTAAATTCATTACTTGGACGAACACGTCTGTTTGGATCCGCCATGTTATTAAACTGACCGCTGACTCAGCGGGCAGAAATATTTTTTGGGACCACTTTTCGATCTAGCTTGGTAACCGTCCATGATGCTTAGGGTCTGGGTTCCAATTTACTAAAGATGGCGGCAGATTCGAGTCAACACGTCGAGATGAAATCTGCCTTTGTAGATCCTCTACATTTCATGAAGGGAAAAGCTTCACATTGGTGAAAAGCGAGGAAAACCATGTGTCCTGAAGCAATCGATGCGACTAGAGGTCTGCAAATTTAAGGATGTGGCGACAAAATGTGAGGCTTTTCCCTTCACGAAATGTAGAGGATCTACAAAAGCAGATTTCATCTCGACGTGTTGACTCGAATCTGCCGCCATCTTTAGTAAATTGGAACCCAGACCCTAAGCATCATGGACGGTTACCAAGCTAGATCGAAAAGTGGTCCCAAAAAATATTTCTGCAGCTGACTTACTATAACTCTTCAGTAGATAACATACAAGCAAAAACCTCAACATGCTGATTGGCTGAGGTCACGTCAATCAATTAACCGCAAACAGCGCAAGCAGTTAAAACTGAAGGCAAATAATTGAAATTGAGAACGAAACATTAAAATTATTTTGGCAAGATTTCCGCACAGGTCCCTACTTCATTATGCATGCTGTAGTTGAATTGTCTTGGGAAGTGCGCGTGCAAACATTTCTTGTACGGCTACAGCATGCATAATGAAGTAGGGACCTGTGCGGAAATCATTCCATTATTTTTTGCTTATATGTTTCTAACAATTATTCAAATGATTAAATAAATGAGTACACATAAATTTTTCAAAGATAACAAGCACTGCACTCACCTCAAGGGCTTGAGCAATTTAGGGGTGTCTTGAAAACAAAGGCCCTTAAGACTTCAAAACTTACAAACAAAGACCCCATTGTAGAAGTACCCTCAAGTTTTGGCGTCTTAGGGGGTCTTTGTTTTAAAGACACCCACAATTTTGGCATATACTTAATTAAGTCCTCTGAGGACCTTTGGGTTCCAGTGTTTTGGTGAAAAAATAAAAAAGACAATAACAATAATGATAATGACAGTGATAATGATAATAATAATAATAAAGACGTATTTATGTGGTGCATTTCCAAAGCCCAATAAGCCTTACAATTCAATACAATAATTAACTCCTGAATACACTAAGAACAGAAGTCTATATCTAACTAGAAATACGACTCCCGCAACACCTTGAGAAGCTAGTATTTAAAGAACTCGTAATTGTTTTTCCTGAGGGATAAAACTCCAAATTATGTATTTACTTATTATTATAATAACATTATCTCTTTTTCAATTTCTCATTTCTTGTATTTATTATGATTATTGTATTATTTTTATTGTTATTATTATTATTAATACTGTTATTGATTTATTTTATTTTTATTTATTTTTTTCGTCACAAAAATTAGATATATTTAACAAACAAATGATACTATCATTATTGTTATTTTTTAATGTTTAACATAATATACTGTTATGGGGAGGGGGTGTACTTCCTAATCTGGGAAAAGGTTCTTTTACTACTACAAGCAATACAGTTTACTTCTGAATAAGGTTTGTGTCAGAGGTGGTAAAAATTCCTCAACTCTGAACAATACCATTTCTTTTTTTAGGCTTAGAATCTAGTCATGGTTGCCACAGCCACAGGATCTTGAAATTCCCTGATTTTTCCATTACAAATGTAAAATTATTTCCCTTACCAACTAAATTAGAAAAGTCTCAAATTAGTTCTGGTAATGGCCTCCAAACTCTCCTCACAGCCAACCTCTCCACCGATTTATTTAATATATGCTTTCAGAAAGTCAAATACAGTGTACATGGATTTCTAGTTTCTTAAGATGACAAAGTCATGGAAAAAGGATTGATATTTCTTGGAAACCCCAAATCAGCTTTTAATCAGTCATTTAATTCTATCAATCCAACACATTTCATGTCACATTCTTGATTACAACAAACTATACTGCTGAATTGGCAAGAAATAAATTAGTACTCTTAAATTTCACTTTTCCCTGACTTCTCTCAAAGACTTAAGCTTTGCCTGACTCAAAATGAAATTCCCTGACTTTTCCCTGACCTTGAGCTACAGATTAGGAAGAGATTGTTCTAAAAAGAAATGTTTTCAGCTTGTTTTTAAAACCGCTAAAAGTCTGTGCTTCCTTAATGTTCTTTGTCAAGGCATTCCATAGTTTCCATGCAATAAAACTTATAAAGAGGTTTATTCAATTAACTTCAACATATCTTTCAAATGTTAATGTAAGACTTCATATCCATCCTCAGAGACCAAGGGCTGATCAAGAGAGTAAGAATTAGGAACAACACAGGAAATCAAGGGAGAAAAGATGGAAACAAACTAAAGAGAAGAGACACTTTTCTTCTTTCATTACTCAGTGGTTTGATGACATTTTAAACTTAAACAGAGAATAAGTTTTGTAATGACAAGTCTGCCAATGCCAGTCCTTTCGGTTTGACTACCAAAGATTTTGGAGAAAATGTTTAATTTCTATGTCATCATTTACAATGTAGATGTTCCCAACAGATGTTGCATCTCACGTTTTACCTGGACTAGTTTCTAGGCTGTCTCAACGGAATCCCTACCAGAATGAGAGTCATTTGCTTGTGAGAAAATCCTCCTGAAAAAAGGGTAATCTAGGTTTTCAAAGTGGAAAGTTTGTTTTTGTTCATTAGTAAATGACCCATCAGCCATCTGCATCGCGTCATCAATCATGTCAAGAACCAAAGACTCCATGAAGCATTCAACATGTGTGCCAGCATGTCCTGAAAGTCTCCAACATGAATTTATAGATGTATGCAGCCTGAAGTGAACAGACTTCTTACCCTCTTCAAAACCAAGTTTCCACTGCCTGAAGGCTTCCCAAGTTCTCAAGCGTTGTTCTTTAGAGCTGTTATCTGTTACTTCCATTAACACTGCTGAATTATGTCTCTTGGTATAAAACAAAAACTTCAATCCTTTACAAGTGCTTGCAACTTGCACTTTGGATGCAGCAGGGATCTGACCTTTCTTTAATTTAAGATGACAGCCGATCCAGCCGGGCTCAGCCTCTGCCATCACTTCATTTCCTGATGTCATGGAAACTGTAGTGACTCTACCATTGATATTTGCTACAATGTACTCACTCCCTGTAGGACCAATAGTTCTTGAAAGGCTAAAAGAGCAGATGGGTGCTCGAAGGGACTTAACATACTCTAATTCACTTACACTTATACAGATATAATTCTTACTGACATAAACGGGGTCCAGATTAATAATAACAAAGGAAACATGTGCCTCGCGTGGTGCTGCTTCAGGAAATAGCAACATAAAAACAAGTCTAGTTCCTGATGAATTTGTCATGCATGAGATAAACTTTGAGCAGGGAACTGGAGTTGGCTTGTATGGCTTAGTTATATAAGATGACAGCAACCCTGTTGAGGAGATGTACGTGATACAATGGAATGTAGCTCCTGATTGCAGCACATTCTTTCCTGCATAGATGTGAGTGATTTTGTCATCTACTTCATCTGTCTGCCAAGGCTTTCCCAAGCGCAGGGAATTGATGTGATTCTTGACATGTCTACGCTTTTGAATCATTTCCTGTCTGAAATGAAAAATGAACAGAAATGGAAATGTTAAATTATAACTTCATGTACATGTGTTGCAGGTGTCCTGAAACAGAACGTTTACAGGTTATTCCTCAATGTAGATAAGGAAAATATTGGAATTTCCATTATAGCGGTTTAATGGCCTTCGATCTCAGCACTTGGGGTATGCGATTTGCTGCCGTTCCACCTGAAATGATTTGGGGTGACTTTCTACCACCTCATTTGCAAACTGAAACCTGGCCTTTTGATAATGGATTACACTGAGAGAGTGAACAACTGAGACATTTACTTATTGTGCAAACTGACTCCCTTTACATTTTGAAGGCTCATACACTTTGATTGAACACCCTCTATCTTGGTTTGTTTATGCAAAAGCAACCTGGTGGGAAAAGTCTAAACTAGTTAGCGGGACCCAGTAAAGTTACATTAAGTCTGCCCCCCCCCCCCCTCAGTAGTTTAGACACCCTCCCCAGGTTGCAATTTTATTCAAAAAATCAAGATGGCGGCTGTTCAATCGAAGCGTACATGTCTCAAAAATCCTACAGGAAAACTGGGGATGTGAACACAAACTAGAGTGCTTCACAATCATTACTATAAACCCAAATGGCTAGGGAAAGAGAAAAATCCACTAGCCAAAACAGCAATTCTACTAGTCTTTGGCTAGTTACAGCTGATAGCTACCATTAGTCTGTAGCCCTGTAACCTAGGTTGGCTTGTAATTTCTTTGTGTCTGGTATTCCTTATCATAATTATTGACAAAGAAATTACAAAACAACCTAGGTTAAGTCACATTTAACCTGTAACACATGTAAAATAACAAAACTACACAGAAAATGTGATATTCCAGCACAAAAGGGGAACTTTGAATATTACTCACTGTTTTTTAGAAAAGAAAAATATCAGATGGAGTTGATAAATCAGAGATTTACAGCCTTTTTTCATTTATATACACCTCATTATGAAAGTCTACAATTCATGCTATAGTTAACAATTATTCTCAGAAAACAGAGTGCATAGTGGCAGAATATTTACCGAGCTGTAAAGCAGTGAGGTGAATATTCCTAAAGCCACTATTCACCGACATTGAAGAGAATGATTGTTTTAGTATATACCACTGAAGCAACCTCAGATTAATTGTTGAAGCGTAATTCCTGCAAAAAGAGACTTACCGGACTTTATTTTGCACATGCAATTTTATTGTGTTGTTCATTCACGCTATTATTTGGTCCTGCCTTGGTCAACATTTCATTGTGGTAGCATTTTTTGCTTAATTTCCAAGTGAAACGTCTTCGAAAAAGCTAAAAAGCATGAATCAATGGCAGCCACTAATTTGGTAGCTTGGATGCCATTTTGTTTCTTCCCCAAACAAAAACTCACTGGTGTGACAAGGACTACCCAGAAGCCCCTACATTATTCACCTCCTAGGAGGTGGATAGTGTAGAATATCCCAAGGAAGAGAGCCAATCAGATTGCTCAAAATGCCAAGGTTGCTGAGTTGGTATATACTAATTTAATTAGCATAAATATTATGCTTATTATAACTACAGCAGGGATTACAAACTCTGTTTATGCATGACAGTTAAAAGGGGATTCACTTGTCAGGCTGTGAAATATTTTTACGGAGTCGACTTCATGTGTCTGTTACACCAACCTTAGCCTTTGTTGTTTCCTGGCTGGACCACTGACATCATCAGAAAAAATAACTTTCTCTTCTGCACCAGCAACAGGCTCAAAAGTCACCTCCATCATGTTCAGTCTGTACTTAACAGTTGGTACAAACCAGCCAAATCCTGTTAAAGATTCACTGGAATACTCCCACATATTGATAACACCCTTGTCATCTACAGTCACCATAGGAGAAATGTTGTTGATAAACCGTATGAGTACAACAGGATGACTGTGCGACTTGAACAACTCTGCTTCAATATCTTTACCAATCTTGTGAGGTAGACCATGACTGGGCTCAACTCTTGGGAATGATGATGACACAAATGAATTTTGTAATTTCAGTCTTTGTATATTACCATTACTAAAACCCACCATAAGGAATCCTTGTTGCCCAAAGAGAGTTGTAGAAGAATGGAAGGCAATTGCCGTTACTTTTGACACTAATACTTTGGAATCTGAGAAGGGTCCTACAGTAAACAAAAAATCATTAGGCTGAAGAGTCAACAGACAGACCAATGCACTTGCTTTGAAGCCAAGGTTCAGTTCTATGGGCTCAAAAGATTTGATATCATATGGAACACTTGTACTGTCACCCAGAGACCAAATCTGAACAGTACCATAGTCATTAAGACTAACGATTTGTGATGAGTCCATGCTCCACTGGAGGTCAAGAATAAGAGAGCTTTTACCACGACTTGCTCTTAATATACGAGGGGGATACACTAGTAGATCCCAAATATAAATATCCCCTTGTACAGTACCAATGGCAATCAAGCACTCATCTGCAGAAACTGAGCTACAAGAGATGCCTTTGCATCGCCTTGGTAAAGGAAGTGTTGATAAATCAACAGAATTAGCCATCCAGTATTCAGACTCCTCATTTTGGTATTCTATCTGCTCTGCTGGAAGCTTTTCATCTGGGATGTCATTGAATGGGGTGATATCATGAAAGTGCAGCACTGTACCATCAAAAAGTTCCTCTTCCTTTACTTGCACATCATTGCCTGTTGAAGTGTCATAAAGTTGAAAAGCTTGGCTGTGAGTCCACAGATCAACTCCTCTTTTATTTCCCTCTTTCTTCAGCTGAAAATAAACTTTTCCAACCAAAGAGTGTGTACTGTTATCAACGTTTTCAGGAACTTGGCTCCCCAGTGCATTTAGAATAATGTTATCGAGCATATTTCTGACTTGTTTTTCCAGAGCAATAGTTTCTAATACAGTTTCTTTTGCCTCCTGATAAAGAACCTCTGTGACAACACTTTTCTCGATTTCTAAACTGAGCTGAAGACGTCTGATATTTTCCTTTTCAACTTCGAGTTCCTCGTAAAATCGTTCAGCAACAGCCCCTACAGCATCATATGTTTTTTCTTTGGGGCTCTCGCGAACGACAAAATCAAGAACTTCGTCGACCCATGACCTAACAAAGTCGCGAACAAAGTAGAAATGTTCTAATTGCCACGGTTCGTAAGACGCTATTCCCATCTCTCCATTGTACGGCCTCTGCAATGCATTATATCGCGCTACTTTCGCCTTCTGCAGAGAATAAACCCTCCGTTCCAGTTCAGGAATTTGCTGCTTCGCTCGACCAACTGCTGTCCTGAGGCCGTATGATGACCTACTGAAACTGTCTCTACTTAAAGATTCTTGTCCCTCAGTACCGTTTCTAAGTGAAAGGAGTCTTGCTCTTTCAAGGAGAATTTCTTCCCTCTGCTTTTCCAATTCAAATCTCCTTGTCAACCGAGCTTCCTTGCTTTTGACTTCCTCCTCCATGGACTCCTCCATGTTGTTTAGGTCGGGAATGTTAATCGCGGGCGCAGGAGCCCCTCTCCCTCAGCAACCGCCCTACCCCACTCGGAAAGGTACAGACACAGTGACAGTGGAACCCCGATATAACGATATGCCAAGGGAGCAGTGAAATTATAAAACAAATAAAGAAACCTAAGCCGTGTATTACACTGTGATAAAACACGACAGGCATTTGAGAACACGAGTGAAATGTAAGAACGTAGTTATATTGTAAATCGTTTTAAATTTATAACATATCTCATAGATAAGACCCTGCGCGGGCTCTGATTGGTCAAAATAAAACATAAAAAAAAAAAACAAGAAAAACAGAAAAAGCGTGCTTTATTGTTTTTCGCCGCATTACCTCTAATCGACATTTCAAGTGTTGGAGATGGCGAAAAACATCTGCTTTGAAGAAATTCATGATGGAGTTCTCTGCGAGCAGAAGAAAGTCTTGAAGCTAAAATTGATATAACAAATAAAGAAGAAGAAGCGAAAACAGTCGAGCAGTTGGTTTTAAATAAATTGCGTCAGTTTGTCGATCTGTGTATTTTGTTGTTTCTATTCGCGGCGTGTAAAATCTATATCATAAACCAAATGAACTATATGTCAAACTCAACAGCCCAACTCGAACTCAATTTCTAACAGGAACTCGATCAAACTCAGATTTTCAGAAAAAAATTATGTATATTAATGTCCCTTTGAAGCCACTGTACTATGCCGTGTATTACACAGATAAAACACTCCAGACATTTGAGATCACTCGTGAAATGTAGAAAACACTCCCCTACGGCTCGTGTTTTTTTCAATTCACTCGTGTTCTCAAATGCCCGTCGCGTTCTATCACAGTGTAATACACGGCTTAGGCTTCTCAGTAGTTGAAAAGGGCCGATTCTGGCTCATTTTTTCAAAAAGTAGTTGCAAAAGGCCGGTTCTGGGACAAAATCTCAAAACGCGGTTTCTGGCTCATTTTAAAGCGGTGGGTAATTTAAGAATGGCCAACGCCCTCGAATGGAATGTGTGGAATGTTGAAGGGCTAGTCACGTGGCCCATTCCTATCACGAGTATGCGATAGGAAGGTTGGGGGAGTGGGGCCTTACATGAAACTTTCGACCTCATGGCCAATTCTAGAGAATACTCTCCGATCCTCCAAATACTCATTGAGATACATGCTACCCGCCATAACGGCGACCCATTTGACATAATTCTCCAATTTCACCGATGGATCCCCAAGAAAGTGCTCTCTGAGGGCCTTGCTGGCAACCCAGCCCAGACTGGTTTTCAACTAGTCATTGGTAGATGCCAGTCTAGATAAATGCTAGACACTCTTGATTTTTGTTGACTTATCTGTTGAAGATTCTAATTTTTTGTTGAGCATTCTAATAGACGATTTCCTTGAGATTGGACTTCTCAACTACCATGACCGCGTCAGCAACCAAAAACATATGACATGTAATGGTTCCAGTTCCTCCCTTTTGCCTAGTCATTTCAAATGTAATACCACCACGAGTATTAGAATAGCCACTCCCATGAATCTCATTATCCGGATAGGACCTCAAATCGATCCACAAGGCGAATTTGTCTCTGTAGAAATCCTCCTCTCTTATAGAATCATTCATCCCAAAGCGTTTATTAGCAGATCTCCATAAATCGGTTGGCACCATTCCATTGGAATAGATTTGGTTTGGTCTCCCATCCAAGCTAATTTTGATTGATGTGATTCTCGGATTCACAAAACTTTCAGCATCTCTCTTTCCTGGTGCATAATCATCTGTGAATAGGCAAAGGATACCCGTCATGGATCTTCTGGAGATATTTATATGTTCTCTAATTAAACCATCATTAGCTCTGGAAATTTGAAACACTTTCTCTAAGAGAATGTGTTCGTAAGTGAATCCTTTCCCCACTTGGTAGGAAGCCAGTGCCTGATTAGCCAAATAATCACTTGAGATGCACGAATACTCCAGCTCAATTTTCGTCATTGTATAATTTGGAGGGGTCTCAGTGTTTGAATAGACGACGATATCATCAACCGGGGCTAATGTAATTTCAAATCTTAATGATTCAGGAAACGCTCTGTGATAGAAAACCCAATGATCTCTGAGAATGGAATAATCTAGAGGGATTGCATACCTAGTGTTGTGAATCGCTGCAAGAGTGGCCTCCTTCGCATTTGAAGTGTTCTTATCACCCGCATTCGTTCTGAGCTTCCGCATATTTTCAGAAGAGATGCCTTGTCTCAACCTATTTCTACGCTCCGTCTTTGGTAAATACAGATCATGATACGTCTGGAATAAATCAAATTTATTGGTATCATGTAAAACTTCCCCGCCAAATAGAACTCTGAGCCTGGAAACTAGGTTCCTACCCACGTTGTTGACTAAGGTGTTGTCCTTATGACCCGAAACGTTCAGATCAAATATAAGGTACACACTGCCAGGCACTATAACCATGTTCTCCGATAGTTTTGGGATTTTTACATATAATGTTTGACCAGGATTGGCGGATGAGGTAGTGAACGTGATTCGATTCAATGATGACTCCGCTTTCAAACCTCTCACTCCTCTAGGAACGCGGTTTGGATCTATATTTGCTGGTATGGTGGTCATTTAAACATAACCATCGTTTCTTTTAAGATGACTGAAAACAAGTTTGTGAAAATCATTACTTATTCCGCGACTCTTATTGGCCTTTCCACGGCTCTGGGCTGGGTTGCCAGCAAGGCCCTCAGAGAGCACTTTGTTGAGGATCCATCGGTGAAATTGGAGAATTATGTCAAATGGGTCGCCGTTATGGCGGGTAGCATGTATCTCAATGAGTATTTGGAGGATCGGAGAGTATTCTCTAGAATTGGCCATGAGGTCGAAAGTTTCATGTAAGGCCCCACTCCCCCAACCTTCCTATCGCATACTCGTGATAGGAATGGGCCACGTGACTAGCCCTTCAACATTCCACACATTCCATTCGAGGGCGTTGGCCATTCTTAAAGTTGCCCACCGCTTTAAAATGAGCCAGAAACCGCGTTTTGAGATTTTGTCCCAGAACCGGCCTTTTGCAACTACTTTTTGAAAAAATGAGCCAGAATCGGCCCTTTTCAACTACTTTCTCTATTTGTTAAATATTGCAGTATCAGTAGTATAGCAGGGGCACCCAACAACCGTTTTCTGTAAATATCTGTTTGGAGAAGAAAAAATTGCCTAGTAGCGGAGCTCCACAGCGGCTCGAAGAGCCGCAGAGCGGAGCCCCATAACTACCGTGCGAGGATAGAAATTGAGAAAACCATGCGTTTGAGTTTTCATGGTAATCGTGACTAGCGGCATGGCTCGCGGGCGCGTGCGCCTAGCGACGACGACGACGACGACGACAAGGCGGAAAAACCGCTGATTGGCTGAGCAAAATGACGCAATGGACGCTGCTTAACAGTAATGCGCCTGCGCGTGCTTTTGATATTTTTTGATAAGAACATGGCGGACGTGCACGATGCATGTTGCGTGAATACGCAAAGATGCTGGATCTCACTGATCTTACAAACAACCTACGATCGATTTTATGAAGAAGGTTGCCCTGTTTATTGGTCATTGACTTTTGCATATTGAGTGGCTTCTAAAGAAGGCGTTTTTAGTGGTCATTCAGGCGTTCTTGGAGTTCCACGTGTCTTCAGCCGGAGTGTGCCGTTGTTTACGTGGTCGTCTTGTCTGATCTGTTGATCAGCCTATTGTCTCGATGAGGCAATGCTGAGAATCGGAGAACAGCTTTCTCCTGTATCTTAATAATTCGTTCCTTGAATGACTTTTCATCGAATTTTGACTCGTTCTCTTCATCGTCGGTTTCATCATCCTGGTCGTCGGTGCCATCGTCTTCTTCGGCGGCGTCGATGTCATCATTTTCACCTGCCAGATACCTCAAAAAAGTATTGAAATCAAGACACCTCGTCAGTATAACAGGTCAGTACAATCCTTCAATAACTTGAGCGACTAGAGCTTGTGGTCGTATGTAAAGCTAATGAAGTATATTTACATTATCAGCAAGGTCGTTTCTTCCTGTTTTTGGATTTTATATTAAAAACTAAATATTTATATTTATGTTAAAATGAAATTTTATCAATAGCTGGTACGTAATTTTTCATTTACCTTATATTTTTTGTAATCGTAGTATATTGTGGCGGAAAAGCCCTGGCAAGTAAGCTTCTACAAAATGTACACGATTGTTTGTATTCGTATGTATGTATTTACGTATTTTATTAAATTCCGTCAGTGTAGTGTACGTTTGATTGAAATCGGAAACTGTTTTGACCAAAGAGTTATTTTTTTCTTTCACATCATCAAGCAAGTTTACATTTTTCTTGAACCCACCTGTTAAGTGTGTTTGCAAGTTCTTCCATACGATGGCACAATGGCTCATAGCAAACAGGACATTTAACTTGATCTTCTCTCATTGCATAGCTGTGCTCTTGTTTGCTTTCGCTTGGATGGAACAGACATCCTCTGTGGAAGGTATGGCCACAGTTTAGCCGTATGATGGGTTGTTCCATGCAGTATGCAGGGTGCGTGTCACATATGAACCTAGTAAATGTCCTTGCTCGCCAAGTGTGTCTTGTAGTTCAGTGGTTAGAGCACCCAACTAGTATCTGGAAGCCATCGATTTTATCCCTTAGGGGACTCAGGTTTTTGCTTTGTCCCATGCTCGCAGCAAAATTAATGGTCATTTCATCTTAATCATTTATTTAATGAGCTTAGAATTTACCATCTTCATGTTACATTTGCATTAATTCAGTTATAGACTCGAAAAGGGAAACTAAAGCATTGTAATGATTAACTGAAAAAAGTATTCTTACTGTCACATCTTCCAAGATTCTCTTCTTTGTCTCTTGCTTGTTAGCCTCTGCTAATGATTTTTCATAGTTGCGAAGAGTTTTTGAGTGGCAGCTATATCCCATGACCATCCCTGACATCAGTGAATTGTAACTTGCACCACACATTTTGAGATTCAAGCCATTTGCTTTTTGCATTGGGCAAATTTTCTAGAAATAGGCTTTGTGTCTTAGTGTACAAGTATGTTTTATTGAATGATAATGGCTATTTTCCTTTTGAGGAAGTACCCCCTCCCCTTTCTACCCAGTCAGCCAGTGGTGCCCCCATTCAGCTTTGGAAAGGGGTGGGTAGACTGGTGGGTAGGCATTAATAAAGAAATCTAGTCAATTTATTACATGCAAGAGAAGTGAAGTGGATAAAGGTTTATTTTTATATGTCTTTAGAAGTTCAAAAAAAGGCTGGAATAAGAAGCAAAAATATAATATTTTTAGTAGAGTGTATTAATAATAATAATAATAATAATATTTAATATTTATATTGCGCATTTTCTATGAAATAATCAAATGCGCATTACAATGAATAAAAAATAAAATAAACCTATTTACAATTTCTATAAAATCAAAAACGGAAATTACACTATTTACAATTAACTATAAGAAAAATAATAATATACATGAAAAAATTACTCGATTCTGATTGGCTGAGAGCAGTGCAGTTCAAGTGTAACACCAGTGCAAAAAGTGTAATACCAGTGCAAAGAGTGTAACACCAGTGCAAATTACACATCGATTTTCTGGATTATGATATTCTTTATTTTTAAACGAATCGTTTTGAGTTCGTAGCGTTTTCAGTTGATCTTCATCAGCCAATCAGTGAATAAAGTGTCAAATCCGCGTCAAATGCTTACTTCCTGTCCGCAATGAGATCTTCCGGTACTTCTTCCAGGCGAATTTTTTCATGTTTATATTATTAAGAAGTAATCATACGGCTTTTCTCGTTCAATTTGGAATTAATTTGCACGAGTGAGTTTTTCAAAAAGCTGAAATTGCATTCGCCGAAGCGGCTCGTGCAATTTCAGCTTTTTGAAAAACTCACTCGTGCAAATTAATTCCAAATTGAACTCGAAACCGTATGATTACCTTTACTAATTTACAGAAGAACTATGTAAAAATCCAAATATAACCTAATTGTATTAACAAAATGCCTTCTTGAATAAAAATGTCTTAAGTTTCCTTTTAAAATCATTTGTGGTGCAAGCAGATCTAATGCTTATGGGAAGACTGTTCCAAAGCCGTGGTGCTGCCATCATGAAGGATCGATCTCCCATGGTAGCCTTTGTGAAATGCTTTGGAGTGCTCAAAAGAATTCCCTTGTTATTTCGCCGTAAATCATAGCGGGATGGCGGTAAAACAGAAATTAAATCAATGAGATATTTAGGAGCTGAGCCCTGGAGTACTTTAAAAGTGATCAAAAGGATTTTAAACTCGATGCGTAGGCGGATAGGCAACCAGTGAAGTTGTTTAAGGAACGGCGTAATATGACAGTGTTTAGGTGCGCAGAAAATCAATCGCGCACTGGCGTTCATAACACGTTGGAGTTTTCGCACCTGATGGTCTGGAACTCCATAGAGTAGACTGTTGCAATAGTCTAACCTACTGGTTATAAATGCATGAATCAGTTTCTCAGTACATTCGCTAGTAAGGTATTTTCGTATGTGCCGGATATTATACAGATAGAAGAATGCACTACCACAGGTCTTTGTTATATGCGTTGCCATATCCATGTGCGAGTCGAACCAGGAGCCCAGATTTTTCGCCGAGTATACGGGAATTACATCAACATCGCCAACCCTAATACTGCTAACAGACACTTTAGATAGCTGCTTGCTCGTGCCGATCACTAGAAACTCAGTCTTATCATCGTTCAACATCAACTTATCATTAATCATCCATGAACGAACATCAGCGATGCATTTCTCCATAGCATCCAGCGCCTCGGCTTCACACGTACTCTCTAATGGGCGAAACGACAAGTATAATTGAGTATCATCTGCGTACGAGTGTGCAGACGGCAGGTGAGATTTAATAATACTAAAAAGTTTACTAACATAGATAGTAAAAAGTAGGGGACCAAGGCATGAACCCTGAGGCACCCCACATTCTAGGTCAAACTTTTTGGATAGAGCACCATTTATTATAACTTGTTGCGATCGACCTCTCAGATAGGATCGAAACCATTGAAGAGCTGTCCCACATAGGCCGAGCAGTGACTGGAGTCTATGAGTAAGAATGTCATGGTCCACAGTGTCAAAGGCGGCGCTGAGGTCCAAGAGAACTAAGAGTGTCACATGACCCATGTTCATATTCATAAGAATATCATTCTTAACTCTCAATAACGCCGTCTCAGTAGAGTGATGCTCACGATACGCACTCTGCATTTCCGGGAACAAGCCATTGTTTAGCATATGGGTCTGTAACTGCATAGCAACCGCTTTCTCTGTAAGCTTAGAAGTAAACTGTAAGTTGCTTATTGGGCGGAAGTTCTTGTTTACCAGTTCGAGTCCAGGTTTCTTAAGCAATGGATGCACCAAGGCATTTTTCCACTCATCAGCAAACCGACCAGTTTTTAGTGATAAATGAATCATCTTCGTGATGACAGGGAGTAGATGGTCCAGCTGTACAGACAGTATAGAAGATGGAAGTGGATCAAGGTCACACGATTTCTTACAGGCTAGTGCTAAGTTCTTTACATCCTCCTCAGTGAGTAGCGCAAATTCAGAGAAAGAAGGATCAGTCATTTCCGAGGTGGAAGTATAATCAGATTCTTTGGCAGCACTTGAAGGGAACTGAGTGCTATACGCCAGCTTAGATCTTATTGCAGTGATCTTATGAACAAAGTAGTCCCCCATATCGTTGGCGAGCTTAATAGCATTCGTGTGAGGGGGGAGAGTTTTATCAGCCTGAATATTCAATAGACGCTTGCTCTCCCGAAATAGCTTTGACTGATTTGAGCTGTTTTCTTCAATAAATTTACTATAATATATTTTTCTTGCGTTGTTCATTAGATATATAACATAATTTCTCTTGGATTTGAAAGTTAGAAGGTCCGAGGCCAGTCCAGTCCTCCTCCACCGTTTCTCAGCTTTCCGTCTTTGTTTACCGTCCGTTTCCGTATTGTCAATGTTAAAAAAGGATCTTACAGTAATGAATTGTACTGCATTTTTATAGTGCTGTAAGAGAACAAGTATCCAGTACCTGATTTCTATAAAAACTGAAGCTGTGCATTAATGCCACTGTCCTTACTCGTTGAAGCTCCCTCCGTTTTGCTGTAGGCATTTCTTTTGACTCATTGAGGATGGAGGTGTAGAACTCATTGAATAAACCTGGTGCATGCATTTCACAAAATTTCTCCATTTCGGTTGGGTCATATAAGTGATGGCCTCCATTCATATAATGACTCATCAGTGCTTTATAAAAGCAGTGCACTAATTCACTGAATGCAGGTTTACCTGAAATTCATTGTTGTTTTTATTATACTCTGTCAGAGCATATTTGTAAGATTATGCATGTAGCTTCATTAGAAGTAGGGAAAATTGTGTGTGCATTAATATATTATTTCAGCAAAAGGCCTTAAAAATAATTATGTATTGTACAAATGTGAATCTATGTTATGGTATTGTTTTAACTTCGTTTTTTAATGCTATTTCTAATGTGGAAAAGTGGATTCCTGTGTCACTATTACCTATCTCACATAACTTGTACAACATTGTGATTTCTGTTGATGGAATAAAGTCAAATGTTCTTCTCAGTATGATTGGACAGGATAAAAAGTTAACTTACTGACTGTATTTTTTTCTGCTAGCTTTTTGGTCTCAACTTGGAGCTCATCAATCGTGTTTTGCTTTTCCTTGTTGTTCTGTTCTATCACTGCAAATGTTGGGAAAATTGTTAATTTCTGTTGTCTATTGATCTTTTATTTAGCAGGGTTTTCTTTGAAACTGGATTTTGAGATGTTCCATTTTAGAAAAGCAAAATTGTATAACAGTTTAAACTTTCTTGAAACAATAACAACTTTTATAAGAAAACCCTTTTAATGCAATAAAGCCATTAAAAAACAAAAATGAAACACACCTTTAATATGGTTATTCAGGTGTGAATTCTTTTCTATGAGCTCTTTATTTTCTTGTTCAAGTGTTTCCAGCTTTTTAAGAAGCTCACACCAGTTAGGTACATCCTTTGGGGAAACCCTTGTGGGGCTCGCTTCATTTTCGCCGCGAGAGTGTTGTCGCTATTAAAACAGATGACAGTAATAATTTCCTACTTGGAAAGGAAAGCGAACTGGGAATATCATTGCAAAACCCTCACCTTTCTGGCAGAAACGTAACACTTGTTGCCAGTTATCCTCTCGTCGCTATCCGCCTGTTTCAAATGGCCAAGACAAATTTTGCCATAACCCGTTTTGACAGTATCAAGCTCTTTAAACACGGCGACCAAACGCTGGGGACAGTTGGCTAGTACCCCAGGGCATGTATCTTCCAACGACCTTTTCGGGAAGCAGCACCCAGGCTGCTGTTTCTGTTTCCTCTCCTCGTCAAAATTTCTTACGCATAGATATTCACCCTCCTCGAAACCGTATTTTTTACACTGATTATTATTCAGACGGGAAATTTTTCCCCAGCAACCTACGCTACTCAACAAACAGTTTTCTTTGTTCCGTAAACTTCGCGGGGCTTTTGAACAGAACATTATGGAAACAAAACTTTACAGCCTTTTTTTTTTTACCGTCGCTGTTTTGTTTACAACGGCAACAACGGACCCTTTAATTGCCCACGGCTACAAAAACGGCGGGAAAACTGCCGGCCTGTGGCCGGTACGCAGAAAATGGCGACAACTCAACAAGGAAAACACAACAACAAGGTTATTAAAAGTAAAATGTTTTAATATGCTCAGGTTCAAATACATTCACTTAAAAGGAGCATTAACAACAAACAAGGAATAAATCACTGACCTGATCATATATTACAAGATATATAAGGTTTCGATAAAACTGAAAGGAAGATGAATTAGCTTTGTAAAGACGAAGAACTGCTTACCCGAGAGGCAAACACAGTGCGACGATTTTAACGAAGCCAGGAGGAGAGACTTACATGATTCCTTTGCCACCACTTCACAGTTACAACTTTGAAAGGCGTTTAAAAAAAGTCATTGGAACGAAAAAAAAGTCATATTTGATATTTTGTGTGAAAATTATCGAACTTTCTACTACGAAAATTCTGACCTTAAATATTCATCGACGGCCTTAAACAACGAGAAATTCTAAGGTCCACTGAATTCCTACCGTCGAGAACAGCTATCGTCAAAGACAGTACAATGATATAGAAAACACTTACGAAAAAACATCCGATTGTCGTTTAAAAAAACCACACGGAATCCAAAGGGATTGAACTGAACAGTTGATGGGCAATCGCATCTTGTACTCCAATATGCAGGCGCAAACTGGACCCCAATTACGTGGCAAAATACAATTTGTCGTCCGCCATTTTGAATTTGTAACGGTCGAGTTTTTCGTAGCGCATGCGCTGTGGTTTTTCCGCCTTGTCGACGACGACGATGTTGCCCCAACATGGCGGCCATAGTCATCCGGGATATTTAGAAGGTCTTAAACCGAAAGGAGGCTTTGTTTTTCGCGCGCTTTTCGCGGCTTGCCGCGGCTACACAACCTACAGCCAGCAGTCTACAGCAGTCTACAATGTTTTGCTGAAGAAACGGATTTTATTCCATAGGTACTGAGATTTACTCCTTATAAATCTGTGTGAGAAAAATAGTCTGTAAAAAACTAGAAGCAATTTGATTGGTTGGACCATTTTCTTCACTAGTGAAAAAAAGTGGTCCGACCAATTCACTGTTCATAGAGGTGGGATCAGTTTTGGCGCCATCAACTCGGCAAAAAGTGAGCGTATCAGATTGCAGGATTTGTAGAATACCGCCCGCTCACGAACTGAGAAAAAAATAAATAGTATATCTAGCGTAGATGGCTGGCTAGTTCACTTGGTAGACCATCGCGCGCAGTGGTATTTACGAGGTCTTAGGTTCCAACCCCTTAGTCGCAAGTTATTTTCTCATTCTTCATGGTGTGTATTGAAGAAAAGATATCATTTCTGATTGGCTAAAATTGAGTTCCATTTTCATGAAACACGAATGCAAATTTTACTAGCACCCAACGACGGTTTCCTCCTAAATGTATTGAGAACACTTTTTAGGCTATCCAGAGTACTTTCAGATCTCTACAAATGCATTCTAAGCGGCGCAAATTTGTCTGTTCGGTCGTTCAAGGGTAACTTGAATTACAAGGGTCTCAGTATTATTTTCCCGAAAAATTTAGATGAAATTTTATGGAAAATTTAGATGAAGTTTTATGAAAGTGAGAATTTTTCAGATTCCTTTCTCCGTCGCATTTTTGAATCCGAAAATTCTAGGTTTCCTTTTTCTACGAAAAAAAAGGCTAACTTGAGGACTGAAATGCAAAAAAATCAACTTTAGAAAATCGTGGGGAATTTATTAGATATGCTACGAAAATTATAGATTAATGGAACGATCATCTAGACATTTTTAGCCTTCCTCAAGCTATAGAAAATATAAAATAGATTTAGGCAAGCCTAAAAGCGGAGCTCCTCACACAGACCCTCACACATTGAAAACGTTGTCACTAAAGTTATTAAATACGCCTGGTGTAAGCAACTACTTAAAGAAGATTCGATAGCTCAAATAAATCGTCAAAAAAAAACATCTAGCTCGCGACTCAACGGAAGAACCATTACCTGGTCAGCAAAATTATAATAGTTTTAAAGCAACACCAAAAGCAGCTAGGCAGCTCTTTAACAAAGTAAAAATAGACACTCAGCTTTATGCTTATGTCCCTCCAAAAACGCTTGAAAACTTGTAGGAAGAAAATTTTTCCTCCAAAACCGCTATGAATATAGAGATTACTTCATGGTTAGTGAGGGCGGACGATTTTTCTTCACGAGTTGTGAAGAATAGAAAACGAACGAGTGAGCGCAGCGAACGAGTGAGTTTACTTTTCTTCACAACGAGTGAAGAAAAATGGTACGGGCGAACTAACCATGAAGTAATTTGTTTATTTTTTAGGTACTGAGATTTACTCCTTACAAAATACTACTAACTGATCATGAATCACGCTGGGCTAGAAAAATCAAGATACCACAACAAGGTGCAAAACGCACTTAGCAGGCTTTATTTTGGAGCATACCGAATAAACATGACACTGAGTCAAGTTAAAAATGCGTTCAAAATTTACTTCTCGAAAATGATACAAACATTGCACGAACTGGAAAATTCTACTTTAAACACTGTTGGAAATGTCGCTAGAAGTATAAGAACCAAAGACAGTTAAAAACGTTTTAAAACGACTCATGAATGACTCAGGAATGTCTTGTGTACGGGAAATACAATGTAAAATTACCTTTTTGTTTTGATCAGTTTAATGCGGCTCTTGCTTTTTCAAACACCACTTCTTTTGAGATGCTGAATCCGTAGCTTTTTTTATTCAAATAACCGTTGCGAAAGAGAGAACGCAGCGAACTTGGCTCATAATCTTTGTTTTCCTTCTTTCCCACTGCTACCGGACAAATTCACTCATGAACTGAATTGAGCTCGTTTGAAGGAATTTCTTCTACGGACCTTGATTCGCCTTTCAACGTCAAGAATTCTTTCAGTGAAGCGACGGGCTGTTCGGATTTGTTATTCGTATTTTTATTTTCTTGATCTTGTATGAAGTCCTCGACTGAAGCTGTATCTGCAAACCTAGAATTTCTCAAAGACGAAGCTGAAGAAGAAGCCGTTATTGCTCACTTTTTGCCGAGTTGATGGCGCCAAAACTGATCCCACCTCTATGAACAGTGAATTGGTCGGACCACTTTTTTTCACTAGTGAAGAAAATGGTCCAACCAATCAAATTGCTTCTAGTTTTTTACAGACTATTTTTCTCACACAGATTTATAAGGAGTAAATCTCAGTACCTATGGAATAAAATCCGTTTCTTCAGCAAAACATTGTAGACTGCTGTAGACTGTTGGCTGTAGGTTGTGTAGCCGCGGCAAGCAGCGAAAAGCGCGCGAAAAACAAAGCCTCCTTTCGGTTTAAGACCTTCTAAATATCCCAGATGACTATGGCCGCCATGTTGGGGCAACGTCGTTCGTCGCCGTCGTCGTCGCTAGGCGCACGCGCCCGCGAGCCATGCCGCTAGTCACAATGACCATGAAAACTCAAACGCATGGTTTTCTCAATTTCTATCCTCGCACGGTAGTTATGGGGCTCCGCTCTGCGGCTCTTCGAGCCGCTGTGGAGCTCCGCTATCACAGCGAAAGCGAATTTTACTACCCCGACGAGATGGAAAATGATAAAGAAAACATCGGTTTACAACGCTTAATTGTTCGGGGTTTTTTTGCAAGCATTTCGTTAGGTTTTAGGAAAAAATAAAAACGTTATTCACCAGCCTAGGTCGGTCCGTATTGGGAAAAACTGTCCCCTCGGTCTTCGAACAGCCCTCGGCCTGCGGCCTCGGGCGGTATCCAAGACCTCGGGCACAGTTTTTCCCAATACGGACCTCCCGGCTGGTGAATAACCTATATATATCGTGAGTGTTTACGCCAGTCTAGCTTCGTTGTCACCCAAGTCATGGATTTACGACAAAGCTGAAGCCGTTTGGTGGAGATGATTGGATATGTCTTGAATTCACTTTGAGCAAGAGTTCTTTTTATTTCAATGTGTCAAAGGGGTAGTAAACTAAAAAAAAGAAGTTATAAATTGCTTACTTATTTGGGTGCTGGCCGCAGGGTAGTTTTGTTTCGTTCTCTTTTGAATGATAAACTATTTCAATTCTTACTGTTAATATTCTGCCACTATTCACCTCGATTTTAGAGATAAATTGTTAAATATTCTCGTCCTGGGCTGTAAAAAATGGCCGATGAAAAATCGATGCATAGGCTGTGCATAAATGGAAATTAATTAATTTCAGTAAAATTAATTCATCATGGAGTACACCGTCAGAAAAGGTAAGTCAGCCCATAAGAATTATATAGATTTCAGTGAGTGGTCGGATGGTATCGTAAGATGACTCTCATTAGAACTGGTGGAAGTAGTTTTGTAATTCAGAAACTTTAATAGCATTAAGTTTTAAATACAGTATTTTACAGCTCAGAAATGTGAACTGAATTTCAATGAAGACATTTGGCTAATAAAGGATTCAGCTAAAGTGTAAAACCGTGATTAAAGAACTTTACGTATCTCGAGAAACGCCGAGTCTATGTCACTTCGGATTCTTTCTATAAATGTCTTTGCTTAATAGGGCTACCAATAAGGTCTCCCTAAAAGTTTTTCACAGGTCAAATAGAAGTCAAATAGAATGAACAGCATCTTTTTCAATGAGGGATCGACTTACTCTTAACTGGAAAACAGCTTATAGTTTGACTGACAGACGCACAAGAAGTAATAATACATAATAGTAATATACATGAAAAAATTAATCGATTCTGATTGGCTGAGAGCAGTGCAGTTCAAGTGTAATACCAGTGCACTTGTGAGTTTTTCAAAAAGCTGAAATTGCACTCGCCGAAGCGGCTCGTGCAATTCAATAAGCTTTTTGAATAACTCACTCGTCCAAATTAATTCCAAATTGAACTCGAAACCGTATGATTACCTTTGCTAATAGTAAAAATGCATATTAATAGTAATAAGACCTAACAATGCATCCATATAATACTGCCTACCAACTTGAACCTTGCGAACTCTGGCTTCAAACAAAACTCACGATGCTCTTTTGGCAATGATAACCTTGTTCAAATTCTCTGGTATTGCTCCAAAAGATGGACCTAAAGGCAGATACTCCTATGCTGATCAAGGAACTTCCTTAATCAAATTTTAGCCATCTTCTTGCAAGAAACCTGGAAAGGTGCTCTTTGATAGATCACCGATAGGATTCCTCATATCAAAAATTTTGAATGGCCTTTAGCTTCGAAGAAGGGGCAGCTTTTTTATCACCCTTAACATCGCATTTCCTAGATTCGATTGTTTTTTCTGTTCTCCCTATTCTGTTTCTTTCGTCTCGGCTGACAAACTACTACTTCTCTCTCCTATTTTTCTCTGCTCTACTTTGACCTTTAACTCATTGGGTTATTACACATCCATTAAAACTGGAAAGGCGTTCAACTTAGATTAACTACTTCTTTAACTTTACTTCATGCTTCTCTACGGTGGACTGTTGTAAGGTTCGAGAAGAGTGGGTCACTCTCTTCCCAGATTCAAGGACACTTTGAAGGATATCTTGGAAGCGTAGGGGAGAACTAAGTACATGGAGTGGTGTCACAGCAAAACCATCAGGCAAGGCAGAGTCTCGTGCATAATGACAGCTCTCACTGAAACAGACACCGACACACGGTACAAGAACGCGGGAGAAAAGGGCAAAGCATCATGAGAAGAAAGGGGGTAAGTAGTAACCAGTCTTTGGCTTTCTTTTCTACGGGGAGAGACAACTCCAACAAACGCTGTTTCGGGACAAAGCCAAACTTGTTCCGGGAATACGGGACAATTCCGAGAAACACGGGATAATTCCGAGATATTGCAGAAAAAATTGGGACATCGAAGGAGATTTATTCCAAAAATTCGGGAGGACGATCCAAATTTCCGGGACGACTTAAGTTAAGACCTTGTATTGTTCAAACAGCGTTTGTTAGAGTTGGCAACCCCCGTAGAAAAGGGCATAGCGCCATGAGAAAGGGGGTACGAAGTGAATAGTCTTTGGACTTCATTTCTTATTTGATTATTATGTGTGAAACCCGTGTCGGGTGCAAAGCACTTTGTTTCCTACTATTACTATCCAGCTGGTACTTTCTTCAAATGAAATGAGTTGTTTGTCTTGAAGGTCCCCAATTGGGTTCTTCAATACAGCCATCCCGACCACAATTTTCCCCTACATCGCGAAATCCCGTTTGTTTCCGCCAATCCATAATGTAAGGTTTTAATTCAACCCACCCGACCTCAAGTGATTTTCATACACGTGTCTATTCGAGTGAATATATCTTAACAGATGACCTGTTAATAACCACACAAATGCAATCCAGAATGCAGCTCCCTTGTGTCGGTAAAACCAGTGCCGTAGCAATGGTAAAATAAGTGGGGAATACAGGTCTGTTTTTACTGTTCGGGGAAAAAACTGGGGTGGCACGCCCCCCCCCCCCCCCCGGCACTGAAAACTCCAAATGCCGAAAACCTATTGGGACCTTTTAACGTTTCATGTGAGCCTGGGGGCCTCCGGTCATGTAAGCATAAAACAAAGAAGAAATCCAAAAACTGTAGCCTGGATAACTATCGAATATCAACAAAATAATGATTTTTATTTCTCTGGAGGTTGCATGGGGCGTTTCTTTCTTCTTGACGTACTCTACAAGGTATAGAAATATACTTTATAACTCATTGACAAAAGGAACTAACTACCTCCGAGAAGCTAAATAAATGTACAAATCCAAGACACGGCATGTATAATAAGCCCTCTGCTATGACTGTATATATCTGTGATTGTCTACCGTACAATATATTCAGAAGGTATCATTCAGTGTCACAGCAACATTGAATCGTCTGCTAATATAACCAGCATCAATTACCAACGTATTCTCAAGTAGCGCCTACAATTACTATTTCTATCGAAATCCTAACTTTCTGGACGAAACGCAATTTCACTTTGAGTGAAACATCTCGGTACACATTGCCAGAACGAAAATCCCTTTTTAGGCCCTATAATTAGAGTAACAATTTTATTAGGACGAAACCATAGAGCGCGTCCGTAAGTGATATAGAAAACAAATAATTTACCTCTCTCGTTCATCGCTACACGTAAATGCATCCGACACTGTTTTGCGCTTAAAATACAAACGATCCAGTACAAAAATGACTATCCGAAGTTACGAAAAATGGATACACTGAGGCGATTTTCAAATCACTTTTGGGTTGAATAAAACCAAAAGTAATTGATTGAGTCGATCAAAAAAAGATGCACATTCAAGCCCATCAATAACGGATGAACACATTCAAATAACCCTTATCAACGGAAGTCGGTCACACCTCGAAGCAAATACACGTCTGCGCATCAAGCGAGCGTTAAGGCAAGCACGATAGTCACGACTGATTTTAGTTTTACCAACCAATCACGAAATTAATTTCGATGGCGATTGTAAACTGATCCATGCAAGTCTGTTGTTAACTCTTTAAGCCACAACGTCAACATACAAATTCTATTTCATAGGTCTCATACATGTCATACAGTAGCAGCAAGGATGTTAGATCATTACCACAGTTCATCACTGTGATCTCACTGCAAGTATTGCTCAGTATCAACGCCACCATAACAGAAACCGAGAGCTGATCACAAAAGAACCAATTTACTCACGTAATCAGCGGCCATGTTATTAGCGGAAACAAAAGAATTTAATTCCTGGAGGATCAGTCTGGGACACCAACATGGCCGCCTTTTCTTTGTTTGGGAACACCAACATGGCTGCCGTGACGTCATGTGCATACGCTCTATTGACAATAACAGGTGTTAGTATATACTAAAACAGTGGATAGCGTTGAAGGTGCGCTCTGATTGGCTAGTCAAACTCCGAATATCCTGTGCTATTTACCTCCGAGCAACTTGCGAATTCTTCGCTCCGCCGCGTAAATATGGCGTCCCGGTTTGCATCCATGACAAGCGAAGAAATCATCCAAATTAACAACGAAGCAGTTCCTGAAAACTCCAAGAAAGCGACTAAATTTGGCTTGGCCGTGTTCAGAGGTAATGGCTTATGTTTTTAACCCGGAGTTTATCGATAAAAACTAACGAGAAAGGTTTTGTTTACAAATGCAAATTCAATCTTGCGTAACCAAATTTGATGTCACTTGTTACCTTGAGAAACAAAGTTGAATTATATTTTTTACAGAATGCTTTCTAATACAGAAAGAGTTTGTAACTCCATTTGAAAAAATGTCGCCACTAGAACTAAACATATTTTTTTTCCGTCAGCGAGAAAACGAGACGTACGGCAGTAATTACAACAAAAAATTCCTTACGGCGATCCGCGCTGCGTTGGATTGTCACTTGAGAAGTCCTCCATTTTCCAAGCCATTTTCTTTTTCTGGTGTACATTATCTCACTGTTTTAGTATATACTAAAACAACTATTCACCTCAGTGTCGGTGGCTAGCGGTGGATATTTACCTCGCCGCTTCGCGGCTCGGTAAATATCCACCACTAGCCACCTCCACTTCGGTGAATAGTTGTTAATTAACACAGATTAATATCATTAAGTTGATAACTTCCCCGTTCTTGTCAATAAATTGCTTAGCAATACTTGATCAATCTATTTTACACAGTAACAAGAAGTTGTACATATAACTTGTGAAAGTGGAAACGATGAGGGTAGCCTCCTATGCATGCAGATGCTCTCTGGACTTGATCCCAAAACGACGTCTGCCTAGGAAGCTTGGATGGGGGGACCTTTTCAGAAAGACTTCTAAATTTAGTTTCCGTCTTTAAATGATACTGTAGATGTGATTCAGAATTGAGGACTTTGTCCTGAAGATATTTGTGCGCAATTCTAAGCACATCTCTGGATTATCAGACTGGGTCCTTCTCCTTATAACGCCTGATAACAAAGGCCATCTCCTCTCTTTTCAGCGAGAAGAAAGACCGTCAGACAAGACTCTCTTTCCTCAGGATTTAATAATTCTTATGAGATCCATGAAATAAATAGCGAATTTTTTTAACCTCCAAGCACAGTGCTTGGAAGGGAATAATTATATGTATACAAAAGCTGCTATAAATATACCGTACTTCACATCTGGTGGCACAAATGACATCTATTATACTATAGAAAAGAAAGATACATATGTCCATGTTATACACAGGACAGTGAAGGCTATGGTAGTGTTCTCTTCGTCGAGCCATCAACCCTCGTCCACCGTCTCGTGCAGAGGAGCAAGGAGATTGTTCTCCTCCAATATTTGATCAATGTCCTCACCTGTGACAACACGAGTAAAACAAAGTATCAGTAAATACAAATTAAAAAAAAATCCTCCGTGGATCTTTACTGCAGCAATATTAACCTTGGTAAGTAAAGAGATGAAAGAACTGGGTAAAACTATCAACCCAAGGATATTAAAATGATCTATCACCAAAAATCTTAACACTAGCATAGTAGGACGCATCCATGGAGTACAGTACAGTGTTATCAGAACTACCAATACTACTGAGAGACCTTAAGAGTCAAAAGGTTCTCGCCAGTTAGTTGTCAAAGTCCAGACTTGAAATTCTTGTCAACAATAAATGAAATTAACCTATTCAATCATAAAACTAATTGAAGTATGGTAATTTAACTGGTCCTCAACAGAAGAAAGAAACATTACAGAATACTTGGAAATGTTTAATACCGTACTTCCCATGGACTCAAATCGTATTTTTTAAACAAGCACCTCCTTCCCCCTTCCTCTGCTCAAGGAAAAAAAGAGTTAAACCTATACACAATAGTACAGAGTGTATAGTACACCGAGGAAAAAACTTTGGATCAATGTAAGTATCTGGGCAACTGTAAACCTTCCCCTCCCCTAATCCAACAAGTTATAATAAGTTAAAACGTTAGCGTTAATGTTGGGTTAGGGGAGGGGTAGGTGCCCAGCTGCCCAGATACTTGCACTGATCCAAACCTTTCACCTTAATTTTACTTCTATCTCCACATAACACACATGTGGTTGATAGCAGGTAACTTACTACAAAAATATTTCTGAAGTACATCCAAAACATCTTGTCTTTTCATGGCAACAAGAGCAAGGATAAGTTCTTCAAATGTCAGATCAGGTTCAAATTTCTCAATAGTTCTGAACAGTAGAGTTGTGGGGCTTTGATCATCATGTTCTGCGGGTTCAAAGATCTTGCATTTTTCGTGAGGAATTTTGAGTTTTTGAGCAAGCTGTCTCCAGTTAGGACAGGGAGGGTCTTCATTTAACAACTCTGTGATCTGGTCCAACAGGTCGGCATCATCTAACATGTCTTTCACCTGATCATCCCCTGTTAACTCAACAAAGGTACCAAGAACCAATATTATTGCATAACAAGTACAATGCTATCAAACAATAAATTAAACCTTTCACTTCCAAGATGTGAATAGCAATTTTGAAAATGACGGTGGGAGACAGCCCAGAAGCCTTTTGGGAGGCAAAACAATTAACGTCGCCCGGAGTCATTCCATTTTAAGCAAAACTGCTGACCTAAAAAGTACCATACACTGTCATCTAGCTAACAAACCAGTAAACACAAACATTGCTAACCACCAGGAAGTCAGCAATGGTCCAAAATGCTTAGCAGTTAGCATCTGGTCATTGATTACAGTTCAGCTACTCTCAACTAGCATGACTGTTTGACAGCAGCTTAACCTTAAAGCTACCTTCTCTAGCTCAAGAATATTACCCTGTAATAATAACAATAACAAAGAATGGTCATCACCTGGAATGCCCGCTCCCTCAAAAATTTCCATGACATCTCTTCTTTGAATGGATTCCAAGGAATCTTTCAAGTCGTTTATGGTCAACTCTGGATCAAATATTGGAATGAATTTCAAAAGCATTAACGAAGGGTTAGGCCGCGACTGAGTACCAAAGTTTCTAAACACTCGCCGTGGTACATTCAGCTGCAAGGCTAAGTGTTTCCAGCTGCTCCTATGTTTTTTGTCCAGCTTTACTGAGATCTGACCAACAAGGTCTGTATCCTCTCTTTCAATCAGACTTGCCACAAATGTTTCATCACTCACAGTGCCACCTGCATGATCACAAAAAACAGTAGGAGATTGGTCTGAGTTTATGCAGTGAAACCCATACTAAGCCTACACCCAATTAAACAGACATCCTTCATTAAGCAGACACTTAGTCTGGTCCTGAGATTTGCATATCCTATTTACTTTCATAACAAACTCCTATTCAGCAGACATGTTTATTCACCCGACAAGGTCACTAAATTGAAAGACATTAATTTTTTGTTATTTCTATTATTATACACCTCTTTTTAAGAGGATGCAAGTCTATATCATTAGCTATTAGTAACAAACTGTTGACCACACAGATTTCCATATGATTATCATGCACAATCAAAGTTTACATAAATTATATTGCAATATACAGAGAAACCATTGACTGTTAATTGTTAACAAACATTACATGATTTTGTAAACCTTTAAGCAGACATCCTTTACAAACAGGACACTTGGGAAGGTATCAAGGGTGTCCACTTCATAGAGGTTCCACTGCATGTAGCCTTATGATGTTTTAGTTTACAAAAGTCTAACCTTACAGTAACTTTTAAGCGCATTAGATCATATATCTTTATGAATTTTGTGCTATATAAGTAATAAAATTATCATTAGTTTTGATCCTTCAAAATGAAAGTTCATACAAAAATCACCAGGATCCTGGACTTTTTCCATTATTCATTCTGAGTCTGAGAAGATGCTCTTAACTTAAGTTGCTCCTTCCCCCTTAACTTTACTCGCCTTACAGGTGCACTTTCAACTCTAGTCAATGTAAATCTTTCTGCTCTTATTTTAGCAAAATTATTAGAATTTCTGGGCTATCTTTATTGCCACTAAATCAATGACTGTTCATTAATGTAAATTCCAATGCAAGAGTCCTAATTGTGCCATTCTGTCTCCTTGACAATTACCAGTACTATAAAGTTAATGCGACAACTTTCAAAGCAACTGAAATGAGTGAGTGCAAAGTAGTGCCTGTTAGGGTATCACTTACATCACTGACTTTGATTTTTTTAAGCTGTAATATCATTATGTAATTATTTTAATATCAATATAATTTACATTTATACTCCCAATGACAAGTTGTGCTTCCACGAGTTTCAAAGTATGTATCTTAACACATACAGTAGCTTACTTACTGCTGTTATCAAAAGAACAGTAACAAAATATCATGGCACTCACTTCCTATCTTTCGATCCAACAAGTGCATGACATCACACCTGTTGATCTGTCTCAAAGCCTCCTTAAGGTCCTTCATGGTCAGCTGTGGTTTTGTGGCTGCTAGGAAGGCAAACAAATCTTCTGTAGGGCTGTTATCTGAATAAGCTGAACAGTGTTCATAAACCTCTGGGGGAATGTCCAAAAGGTCTGCCAAATCTCTCCAACAAGGAACTCTTCCATATTGGTATTCAGTGTTAAGGCATAATCCAAGGTCTCTCAGTGCTTCTAGGTTGTTGGTTACTGTATCACTCAGCAGGGAATCTGTTAACCAAAATGACATTGTCATACCTTATCTGATGAGGGTAGATACAATAACCGGTAAAAAGAAGAAATAGCTGGCATTTTGGTTTCAATTCCACATGAAATCACCTTCCCATTTGTGGCTTCAGACAGACTGTACTGATTTTTCAAATCATTGTACAATGCCATTGAGACCTTGCATTTGTGCAATTTGTTTTGGCAGATAACACAGAGCTGACGTGAGTCTTGCTTACATGTTCTTACATTTCCACGCTCAAACTCACCCAACAATTAATCACTGTTCGCTATCAATACACAAAATATTGCATACTGTATATTGCCTTGAAATTCAAAACAAATTATTTAACCGCTTACTTCACTAATAGCAGTGTGCTCAACTGGAAACAGCTCCCTTTCTTTTTTTGTTTTAACAGTGAAAAGGATTTTGTGTGTACTGTAAATTCCAACTAACAGAGTGACCAAGAATACTGAACATGGCAAGGAAAACATTCTATCTTTCCCAACCTACACTACACTGGTTGAACAAGAAAGTTTTTTTCAAGATAAAAACTGTTCTCCCAAAATACAATTTGCTCAAAAACTGTTACCCTCTTCTTAGACCACCAGCCCTACCTGGTAAAAACATTAATCTTTAAACACAACACATTACTTACAATTTTTTTGTTGTACAATAATACACAAACCATTTCATACATTCAAAAGAAAAGAACAAAAAATTTTAAAGCAAAAGTGAGTACCTGCTTCAACTTTCTGTGGAACAATTTTGTCTCCCTCTAAATCAAAATAATTCTGAATTGTTCTGTCATACGTAATACTCTCTTCCATGTTAGAAGGTGTTTCAGGGGATAAACTCTGCAGTTCCTTACTGGCATTAACATTCCCTGGTACAGTTTCTACAGGAGAGGGTTTACTCTCCTCTTCCTGTAATACTGCAGAGAGTTCACTGTTCCTGGTTTCCAGAGTTTCTTCTGTATCAGCCTCTAGGGATTCCTTTTGATTGACTTGTTCATTCATATCCATCAACAATGATTCATCCCCTTCTTCTGTTTTAGTGTTTGCAATATCTTGAATTTTTACTTGTACTCTTTCATGTGATAGGCTAGGAGAGACTTGACCATCTCCATACAACTTCACATCCAGACTTTTATCCATTTCCTGTGGCAATTCTACTGTATAACTCTGTAAATCTTCTACAGGACCCTCAGAAAGATCACCACTAACTTCCTGACTACTGTCTTTTCTTTCTTCTGTTTCAACTGCTTGTGTTGCAAATGACTGCTCACCAACCTCTTCTTTGTGTAATTCTGTGTCTGCTAACACTTCAACATCAACATTCTCAATACTCTCTTTTCTTTCTTCTGTTTCAACTGCTTGTGTTGCAAATGACTGTTCACCAACCTCTTCTTTGTGTAATTCTGTGTCTGCTAACACTTCAACATCAACATTCTCACTAATCTCTTTTCTTTCTTCTGTTTCAACTGCTTGTGTTGCAAATGACTGTTCACCAACCTCTTCTTTGTGTAATTCTGTGTCTGCTAACACTTCAACATCAACATTCTCACTACTCTCTTTTCTTTCTTCTGTTTCAACTGCTTGTGTTGCAAATGACTGCTCACCAACCTCTTCTTTGTGTAATTCTGTGTCTGCTAACACTTCAACATCAACATTCTCACTACTCTCTTTTCTTTCTTCTGTTTCAACTGCTTGTGTTGCAAATAACTGTTCAACAACCTCTTCTTTGTGTAATTCTGTGTCTGCTAACACTTCAACATCAACATTCTCACCACTCTCTTTTCTTTCTTCTGTTTCAACTGCTTGTGTTGCAAATGACTGTTCAACAACCTCTTCTTTGTGTAATTCTGTGTCTGCTAACACTTCAACATCAACATTCTCACCACTCTCTTTTCTTTCTTCTGTTTCAACTGCTTGTGTTGCAAATAACTGTTCAACAACCTCTTCTTTGTGTAATTCTGTGTCTGCTACCACTTCAACATCCTTACTACATGTATTATCTTTTCTTTCTTTTGTTTCAACTGCTTGTGTTGCAAATGACTGTTCAACAACTTCTTCTTTATGTAATTCTGTGTCTGCTAACACTTCACCTGAATTACATATTCCAGATCCACTTTCAAGAGTTTCCTCTGCACTAATTTCATTGAACTCCCCAGCTTCCTTATTCTCCTCTTCCTGTTCATCTTCGTCAGGGAATGAAATACAAGGAGAAGCACCTTTTTCACCTTCATGATTTGCAGAGTCAGAATCTGCCTCATTATAGTCAACATTTGATGAGATTTCCATGCTACTTTCTTGTTTTTCACAACCCTGTCCCATCATTTCAATAGCTGATGCACTGTCACCTGCAACATTAACAGCTATTTCTACCATTATGCCATCAGAATTTGTCTCCTTCACTGAATCTTGTTCAGGTACCATGTAAAATTCTGTTGTTTGATGGTCAACATCATCTGCAACACTGACAAAGCGATATTTACTTTCCAGATGTTCCTCTTGATACCTTTCTTCCTCAAGAACAACCTCAGAGTGTTCAACACCTAGTTTATCTGATTGTTCCACAACTGTTTCCTTGGCTTCAGGTTTTTCACTGTCTGTAAAGGTTGCTTGTATATCTTGTGCTTCACTTACATATTCATTTACCAACTGTGAGGTTTCATTCTCTGGAAATGTTTCCCCGACTACAAAAAAAAAGAGTGAAGAGTTATATCAAGTACTAACAGAGTATAGAAGTGCAATAAACCACAGTTTCTATGGGTTCTAAAATTAGCAGAACAGACCTGACTGACATAATTGATGATGGCTGCAGCAACTGTATGCTGTATAATAATTAACTTTAGGTAAGACTTTATGTCATTAAGCAAAATTTAATTTTATTTATTTGTAAATAGGTTTTAAATTTCTTTATAGCTTCCCTAGTTTCTACTATTTTTTGAATTATTATCTTATATTATTTTTGTGTTACCCAACTAGTGCTATGCGCCAGAGATCCTCGCCACATTGATAAAGTCCACTACTACTACCACTACTACTTAACTGGCATAATAAGCCATTTGGGATGTTAGGAAAACCCTTGAAGTGCTTGTAAATCACAAGCCACTGGCTCATGATTTACAAGCCCTTTGAGTGTTCTCCCAACATCCTGCATGGATTACTATGCCAGTAAACCCATAGAAGCTACGGTTAATTGCTTTTATAAACTAACTATAAATAAAAACAGAAAATGTTTCTCTTTTCTATGGGTTTAATGGCACAATAACCCATAGAATTTTCGACCAATCGGCGCACACATAGTATCTGAGTTATTTTATAACTGATTTTCATCAGCAGATGTTGAAAGTGATGACTGTTTGATACAGCTGTACCTAAACTTTCTTTGTACACATCAGCACAAGCTTGAGCTTGGTCTACACCAAATTTAAAAGTGCCAGCCTAATAGGAAACATACATAGCCTTTGCAAATGCAGCTGACCAATACACATACAGTAGAAGTACATGAACACTACTTTATGCTCACAGAGAAAATTCTAGGTTTTTGTATGTGGGAGTTTATTGCATATTTGTACAGTCCACAGTTTTCCCCAGAGATTTACAATGCAAATTTAAGATTCTGATTGATTCTCAAATTTTCCATTTATCATTCTATCAATTACCACTGGCAATCTTTTTTTGGCATATTGTCTCTGGTTTCCCCACGATATGACTCTGACTAGGTTTGACTAAAATTTAAATCATGCTCTCCCACTTTCAATACCCCAGGCTTCTCAATTTAATACCCTGGATTATGATTGATGGCTCTAGAGGAACATTTTACTATACCTTGAATAATGGTAAAAAATGAATCACTATCAAACTCAGTTGACTGGCTTATTCCTTTATGACTGTCTGTTTCAGTCAACTCTTGTTTCTGCTGGACCTCAAGATGCTGTGATCCATTAGGCTTAAACAAGCCAGCATTACCTTCCAAAGATGGTTCAGGTGCCAAGCTTTCATCTATAGTGCAGACAGAAAATGGTTCGTTGGTGTGGCTTTCCACTGTTTTGAATGTGCTTTCAGCCTCTGGAAATGAGTTATCAGTGCTGTCTGAAGGCATGATTGATTCCCGATGTTCCATCAAAGTGCTGGTGTTGTTTTCCTGTTCCACGTCAGTGCCTTCACCAGTTACGACCATTTTCCCTGCTTCATCTGATGAAATGTTTTCCTCTGAACAATGCAGATCTGCACCTTTACCACCATCAAGGTGCAACTCCTGGGAGACAAGCAAGTTAGTTTCTCCGGACTCCAAGTTGTGTTCTTTTTTCATAGGCATTTCCTCATTTGTTGACTCACTATTCACATTGACTCCTTCTTTTGCATTGTTGTTTACTGTTCTTTCTTCATTATTACCTGGAAGACAAAAAGATGCATACTTTGGATGATTTGAATATGTTAAGAATAAGAGAACAACATTCCTGATAGTGCACCAATAGATTTATACTTAAACAGAATACATAGTACAGATTGTTAACAAATCAGATTGTAGCATTTATAAGTAAGCTAGTTTTTGCCAAATCATAGTATATGAGGAAATGGAAATTCTGGTTAAATTTGAGGGATGGGTGAGACGCCTTTGTTCTGTAGTTTGCCAGGTAAGATTTGGACTGATTTCCGAACAGGTCCCTACTTCATTATGCATGCTGAAGCTGTCTTGTCTGGTGTAATGCATGTGCAAATATTTCTTGTGTTCTAAGAACGAAATAGTATAGTTACAGAATGCATAATGAAGTAGGGGCCTGTGCGGAAATCTTCGGTAAGATTTTCGCACAGGTCCCTACTTCATTATGCATTCTGTAACTATACTATTTCGTTCTTAGAACACAAGAAATATTTGCACATGCATTACACCAGACAAGACAGCTTCAGCATGCATAATGAAGTAGGGACCTGAGCGGAAATCTTACCGTTTGCCACTTCTGCGATATTAGTGTGTTTTGCAAATCCCTGTGCGCTAATAAATAATTTTACCGTGCAACAAAATCTCAAGGCGAGTCAAACATTTTGAAATCTTCAACTTAACATCTTAGGTTTTGCACATAGTTCATGCAAAAAAATTACCAAACAATGATCTTTGGTCTCAGGCGGACCACGATTAAAACTAACGTCTGACATGCTAAGAGAGCTATTAATGACGACAAACCAATATTCCCCTGAGACTTGGGCAGAATACATCATCATTATAATGTGCGCACACGAAAAGTCTTGTCTGTTATTATTAATCGCATAAATACACAAGTTCTTTATTGGACACGTGCCGAACGAAAATGCACAAAAATTGAACATTTACATACCTGTTACGACTGACTGCGGCAAGAACAGAGGGCAAACGACATTATCTACAACATCCAAAAGGCCTACGAATTCACCTTTCTTAGAAGTGATGACAGCCCCTGTTGGGATATCCGTTGGCGTATGGTACTTTCGTTCGAATCCTGCAAACTCCTGCAAAATGCACTGTCTCGTTTGCAAGTCATACGCGAATTTCAGTGTTTTGGTATCAAAACAAGCATTTCCTGCATTGGATTGAAACAAGCCTTCAATGACATGGCAATATAACCCATCTTTCAGCTCATTTGCCAGTTCTTGTCTTTGGAAGTCGAAACATTCTAATGGGCGAAACGTTTGAAGAGTACTTTTCTTGACCATTTTCTTGAGAAAGCCGCGTTTATCAAGTGGTTCTACTGAAATAAAACTCAGCGACCGCCCACACTCTTCGAGGTTCATAAGTGAATCAAGGTTCCGAGCTGTAACATCCATAGAATCTTCACCTAAAGATTTGAGCTCAAATATTTCCAGGCCTTTCTTATCTTTGCTTAAAAACTCCGCAATAAACGTCTTGTCTGAAGACATAAAGTCGTTCCTACACAGCACGACACTTGAGGTTACAATGAAATTTTGGCATTTCCAACCCCACGAAGACGATACCTTCTCACAATGGACTACGCAACCACTTCCCTTTGTCACTACTCCTTGGTTACCGGGAAGTTTTTCTTTGATTCGACAGACTGCAAACTCTGCTCTGTTCATGGCAACACGTTCTTCACTTGAGCGAGAGCACTTACAGGCTAAATCTTAGTGTGCTTGTGGAATGTAAAAATGTATCCGATCGATGTAGAGACCGCCATTACATGTAATAATTTTCCCTATCTGGCACGTGCCCCACCTACCACTCTTCTCCAGTCTCCCACGACAACAACAAGCGAAAGGGCTCTTCAGCGCTTTGCCTATGGGGTGCCAGTTCCGCCAAAATTATTGTTTTATTATTATTAGGCACAATGTTTTATTATTAGGCACCAGTTAATTATTATTAGGCACAATGTTTTATTATTAGGCACCAGTTAATTATTATTAGGCACAATGTTTTATTATTAGACACCAGTTTATTATTGTTTGGAATTATTTTTTATTAATAATAAAACAATTATTTTGGTGGTAATGGCACCCCATATTTGCCAGTCAAGCGAGGGGCTTTCCCGGGGGTTTCATAAGCGGGGGGTAGGGGGGAGGGGGAGGAGGTTCTAGGTTGTTTGATTTGTTTGGAAACTCGCAATAATTATGTTGCACAAAAGCACAACTGGTCACAATATAAACGTTTGCGAAAATAAAGATGGTATGATAAAAGGGAATGATTTGGTAAATATAGACTCATGTGTCAAAACTTGCTTGCAAAGAAGGGGGGAGCCTTCCGGAAGTGTTGCAATACACTGTTGCATTTTCAATTAGCCAATGATTGTTTAGATGGTTATTCCCAATGCGGACCATTCTTTGTTCATATTCAATTAGCTAAAGATCGCGCTAAAAAATTATTATTATTAAGTTGGGTAAGATTTCCGCACAGGTCCCTACTTCATTATGCATGCTAAAGCTGTCTTGTCTGGTGTAATGCACGTGTAAAGACTTCTTGTGTTCGAAGAACGAAATAGTATAGTTACAGAATGCATAATGAAGTCGGGACCTGTACGGAAATCTTACCAAAAGTTGTCTTGTCGGGATATTTCTTCATGCTGGAAACAGAGAGTACAAGGAAACAGGAAGCCTCAGAGCCCCCGCCTCGCCTAGGCTCACGGGGCAATGAATATGACCAGGCAAAGGTTGCATTGTTTGACCCTTTAAGTTCCATTAGTAACCAGCATGCAATTTCTCATCACGATATTCACTGTTCATCAACCATTCAGGTTATGAGGATAACAAATATGATCACCGAAAACAGAGTTGTATTGATATTTAAACAAATTCTCCTCACTACTGTAGTGCCATAACAAAGGTATGGCAACAGTTACGAGAAAATGATTATTGAGATTGGAGCTTAAAAGGTTAAGTGGTTATTTTCCAACGGTGGCTTACCATTTACAAAACGAAAAAAAAAAAAACGAAAGAAAAGAAAGAAGACTGACGAGTAAAGAAACTCCTCGTTCACTATCTATCTTATGAAACACGAAATTCTGTTTGAAACTGATGCCGATCGGGAAAACAGGACTACCATTTCAGGCTTGCCGCGCCGCAGGAGCCTGCGCACCGTTATTGCTCGCGTACATGTATCTGATATGATTCTCTTCATTTATGATTTGTATACTATTATTTTTGTTATTATTATGTTTGTGAATTACATAAACCTTTCAACCATTGAAGAGAAAAGTCTGCAACTTCTTAGAGAAAAGTCAGTTCGGCGTCTTCACTCTCCCACCCCACCCTAATTACAAAGGCGGCGATTTCTTCTGGGAGAAGAAAGCCAATCAGAATGCATTCTCCTGTTTGGCGGGAGATTTGTCATGCAAATGATATCAGTTAATTATTCATTCCGTTTCCGTCACCTCCATCCGTCAAAGCACGAGATCTGCGAGAGGAAATGGCTTCTTTAACTCTAATTTTCCTTCCTCAAGCCTGTAAATTAACCTTGCTATGAAAGAAAACTTCTAAACCAGAACACATCCAATAATCTACTCAATTTTGTTGATGATACGCGAAAAAGTCACGTATTTGGGGCTAGTGAAGAAAGCACATGGCAGAATATTCTTGGTTTCCTCACATGGTAAGCAGAAAATTTGTCTTTCTTTTCCTTTGTGAAATATTTCTAAAATAACGAAAACACCGTGGAAATTCTCTACGACAGCTTTCTAGCACTGATGTGGTGAACTGACTTTCATGGAGTCTTGATGGAGATTAAAAAGGGCTATTTGAGAAATGCTGTCGAACCTCGCTATCTCGAACTCTCACGGAAAACAAAAAATAGTTCGAGATAGCGGGGATTCGAGGTAACCGATAGTAAATGACTGAAAGAAAAAACAATCCAAGGGAAATGAGTTTGAGTTCGATATATAGCGGACTTGTAGATAACCGAGTTCGGGATAGCGAGATTCGACTGCCACGGTAGTGAGCTGAACTTATTCAGGTACAAGTTGTATAACATTTTCCACTGTCATGCATGTTGAATTACTAACAAATAATATTCCTTCCACAGTCCTAGTACAGACCGGTCAGTAACTCGAGTTTACTCGGCAAAGGATACATTCTTGACGTTGGTGAGTTTCGCTGTTTATTTATTTCAGTTCTTGTGTCAGCCGTTTCTTAAGTTAATCACTAAAGTTTTCTACCCTCTACCCTCGAGAAATGTGGAAAACACTCGCCTACGGCTCGTGTTTTCCACATTTCACTCGTGTTCTCAAATGCCCGTCGTGTTTTATCACAGTGTAATACACGGCTTAGGCTTCTTTATTTGTTAACTAGTGTAAATACTCAGGTGATTATACAAAATCGCGCGCTCTGATTGGTTCGCTATCTCGGATTATCAGCCGATAATCACCTCTACAACAAAATGGCTGCCATTCGTTACGCGCGCTTTTGATGAAATAAAACTTTTTCGTGTTATACAATGCTTTTTCTTTTCTTTTTTTGAAATAATCACCTGTGTATTTATTCTAAAACAATTATTCGCCTCAGGCTCAGTGATTATCGGTGAATATTCACCGAGACGAAGTCGAGGTGAATATTCATCGATAATCACTGAGCCTGAGGCGAATAATTGTTAAGTAAATTCCTAATGGATAGACGTAGGTAGGAAATAGGGGCAAGATTTCCGCACAGGTCCCTACTTCATTATGCATACGTTCCTTTGTTTCAACAAAACAATAGCGATAACAATAGACGTCCTTCGGGACTGTTGCGCTTTGTTTGTTCTTCTTAGAGGTTTTTTTTCTAAGTCTATCTGGACTTGAAAAAAATCCTTACAATTTCCGACTGAAATACGGAAAATCGAAAATTTCACGGTGGGAAATTTCTACTCCTTAATCAGCCAAAAGAATGTCCACTTGATCCCAGTTTTTTAAAGAGACAATTGAGCTCGGCCGATATTGATTCATTCGACCACAGCTGGTATTGTAGTTTTATTGGCCCATAGAAGCCTGGCAGCTAGTTTGTCTGTTTTGCACCAAAGACAAATCGTTTCTTCGCATCGTGAGCTTTCTTCTCGTACCAAATTTGCTATATTTTCACTTTTTTTTCGCATTTTTGCTCCGGAGCAAAGTTGGCATAGACATCTGAAGAGCAATCATCGATCTGAAGTGTGAGTACCTTGTTTTATTTCTTATTTTTTTGCCTTCGTGTAGGATTTATGAACAAATTAAAACCATAGAACCACACTTTTGACTCTACTAAATATTTTTGGAACCTCGAGAACATTGATTGTTATTTATTTAATATTGAAAATTTGTCACAAAATTGGTGAATTTTTAGGTGGCGTTGAGTGCTGCTGTGGCTGATGGGGAGCAAGAAGCGAAGAGCTCCGCGAAGAACGACCAAAACTACAGAAAAACTGCGATTTCCCATAGGCGATCTCGCTCAAAGGAGGTCTGAATTAAAAGAAGAATTTTTAAGAAAATCAAAGCAATTAAATGCTTTGAGGAAGAATTCGAGCCGAATTAATTAGCAAGTAAGTAATATTGTCCTGACAATCATGGACTGGTCATGGAAATCATGCATGCATTCAACTCAAGACTTTGTTTCTTATTGTGTGAATCTGGCTATTACTCTTTTATGATTACTTTTTTGTTTCATGGGTTTATAAAAGCCACTCTAATTGCTTCATTGCTGTTCTATTGTGTACATACAAAAATGTACTGTAAAAATTGCATTTAAATCCATGAAACAGTAGTACTACTTTAATTAGCTAGGACAGCTGAATGGTACAAATTAAGCAGAAGGAAAAAATTAATAAGTTGTTTTCTTGTTGTTTTTATTTTGAACTAGTTATGTTACATACTTTTAGTGTTTGCTTTCTAACTTTATTTTTTAACTTTATATTTATTTATTTGAAAATACCCACTTAAAGTATATATCTATCTATCAATACTCAAAAGCTCTGCGTACAAATATGTTAAAAAGAGCCAAAAAGTAATTTTGAGATAGACTTGTTCTATTCACATTAAACTGTAAAAGAAATATGACTGACTGTAGTAAAAACAGTGCAGTACTATCACCAATACTTTTTTACAGTTCAAATAAATTGACTTTGTTTCTCTAAAAAAGGAAAACTGATTGATAATTGATTTTAACTATTTATAACCAATCAATAACAGTTGTTATGCCTTTGATGTTGTTCCTTTTCAAATACTGTCTATTGACAGGGAAATCATAACAATGAATAATGCAAAACTATTTTATGTTTGTATGTTTTAAATGCATCTTTAATTACTCAATATATACCGATTATGAGATTATAAAAAAAATATCTATGTATTTGACTTTAATTGTATGTCAAGTTTTAATGGAATAAAAGTTATTTGTATTTGAATCATTCCTTGTGTTTATATTTATGTACAATGGTTAAGTGCTCCCTCTAAACCAGTGAACGTATAATTACACAGCAAATAGCACTAAATTATGCTAGAGTAGAAGCACTAAATCTGTGAAACAAATATTACTAGTTATAATAAATAGTGTTGATGAGACAATAGAGAACAAACAAATTAGCATTATTTATCACCTACCTTGTACTATGTTTGTTTCAGGAATTAAGTGTATTTACTCTACACTCTTTAGCAAGCTGTATCTTTAGTAATATTTATTTCATGAATTTAGCATGAGCACCTTATAACAAAACAAATAAATGTATTAGAGCGCACACACTTAATCCGTGAAATATAAACAGTACAAAATAGGTGTTAAATTATGCTAATTTGTTTGTTTCCTATTGTCTAATCAACACTATTTAGTAGTAGCTAGTATTATTTGTTTCACAGATAAAGTGAGTGCACTCTACTATAAGTTACCTACAACATCGTAGACAATAGGAACCAAAATGTTTTCTTTGTATCAACAAGTGCAAGTTATTGTTCATGGTTTAAATGTGTACTCTTTAACTCATGGAAATGAGTACAACTTACAGAAGAACCGATGTGTGTATTGGGAAGTTGTGCATATTGCAAACACTATAACAAAAATCAAATTGTAAAATTTCCTAATCAAAATCGTATGTCATTCCAAACTGCTTCTCCTCATTTACAATAGCCTCAATTCTCTTCTTATTCTTGAACTTCTTCTTGAGAAACTCATCATCTGAATAAGAGGTGCCCATAATCTTATTAAAAAGACTTTTTACCGGCCCTGGCAAAAGAAGTAAACGCCAAGACAGCCTTCTTGTGTTTCTTTTGGTCTCGCCGGTGAATAAGCCATAGTTTGTGGTTGACGCAAGTGTCCGTATAATTTGGAATAATTCTGTAGGCAATTCCACCTTTATAAAAACTTTCCAAGGACTTCTTGGAGCAAACCTAAACGATAATCTTCTCATAAACTGCTTGTACCATCTCTCTGCTTTGCGTTAAAGCGTGGGGTAGTACTGGCCAACGCGATGCCTATGTTTTGACCTCGATGGTCCGAAATGGCTCTGTAATTGGCTCCACAAGATTTTTAAGGTCTTCAAAAGCCTTCTCCACTTTTCCTTTATCTAAATTGTCCAGAGACAATAGTTCAGACCGGCCTACAGTAAGTGCACCGAGGATAATATTCGGAATGATTTCCGCTCAGGTCCCTACTTCATTACGAATGTTGTAGCCGAGCAAGAAATGTTTGCACGCGAACTTCCCAAGACAATTCAAGTACAGCATGCATAACGAAGTAGCCTCACAACAGCAGCCATTTTTAATTTGTTCGAATCAGGAAGGTTAATACTTCATTCGTACTCTTATTCAGTGCCCAAACACACATGGCCTTTCAAGTGTCACACTCATGAAGTATTGTGTCGGGTGTTACGGCTGACCAACATATTGTGCACTCAACTTGGCCACATTTGGCAGTAAAATTTCCCAGCGTGTTTCTAACGGAATTTTTGCAGTTTTCCTGCAATTTTGGCCATTTGTCAATGTCAAAATAATTAAAAGACGTCGAGTTATAAGAAATCGTTGTATAAATACGCTCTAAATTCATACATACGAAAGAGACAAACTAAATAAAAGTTCGCAGAAACTGAATGCCTACCTTCTTTTTGCTCTTAAAATTGTCCTTCGTCTCTTTGTTAATTCACCAAAGCACTGCAAAGTGTAGGTTTGTTTTCTTTCCGGTATAATCCACGGAACCGAATCACGAATCACGAACGGTGCATAGAGAGGTTTATCGCACATTATACAAATCAGCGATATGCTCAATGATGTTTCCGAATGGATCACTTTTGTTTTGCTGACGCCACAACCACTCCTGTAGGTAGCTTTCAAACAGACCCATGGATGTTCCTGTACGAGGCATACTTCGTTTTACTCCCCACCATGTACTTTCAATGCTCTGTGTGTGAGCACGCGTGTCTGGGTCGACGAAGTTTAGGCGGTGGTTAAGTGTGAGATGATGATAGCCCTCGTCTTGTAAGCAATCGCAAGCTTTCCACATGTCACTCATCACGCGTGTTCCAGGTATTATTTGAGCGCGGATAATTGGCAAGAGTGTTTCTTTATTCCTACGCTCTACCGGAACAAGGAAGCAGTCCTTGGTTTCACGGCAAATGCCACCAAAGACCCACTGTCCTTCGATGTAGCGACCTTTGTGATACTTCATCTTGCCAAACTTGGACTCATCAATCTCAACAGTTGTACCAGGACCGCCTATCGGCCTCGTATGTTGTTTCATTATTCTGTCTGCACAAACCTCCCGGCAATGGTTATACCAATCTATCACCGTTTCTGTCGAGGTGGTTTGTTCATCTGAGCGGTTTCGTGCACTGCTTGTGTTGTGGTGAATTTGTGCGCCCAAGCGTAAGTTAGGTCTAATATTTTTGCAAGGGAAAGCTTACTACCAGGAAACCACGACTTCTGGCGGATTCAAGCTTGTCCATTGCAGTTTTTTGTAGAGCATCGCCAAACAAATCCATCTCCCGATGCAGTTCGCCGTTGCCATTTGAGTGCGTTTCCGCACTCAGGTTTAGGGCATTTCATTGACGACGAGAGTAGATTGTGCTCTTTGCACCATTCTATGCACCGCTCGTTATGATTTTCGCGCATGCGCACCGACTAAAAAATTTCTTGCGCGTGCGTACTGATGACAAATTGGAGACAGAATTTTTTTGGAGCAGGTAATCGTCGCCACCTAAAGCGTAACGACTGTGCACTGGTTTAACTTCTATAAACTCCGTTCAGGTTCAATGCGTGTTATCATAACAACAGGGCCTGAAAAAGTAGTACCCACAATCAAAAATTAGACACTGAATCACTTTGTTACTGACATTCTTCATAGAAGGCTTTAGATTCTACTGCTGATATACAACTGCGATTGCAAATTTTCATTGACCGCAATACTTAAATTTGAATTCTTTGCAATCTTACCTTGAGGGCGGCCGAAGGTTTTTCAGGGTAAGATTTCCGCACAGGTCCCTACTTCATTATGCATGCTGTATCTGTACTATTTCTTTCTTCGAACACAAGAAATATTTGCACGTGCATTACACCAGACAAGACAGCTACTGCATGCATAATGAAGTAGGGACCTGTGCGGAAATCATTCCAAACGGAACGTCAGGTGAGTCTGCTAACAACGGAAAATTCCACAGTAGCTTATTTGGGTCAAAAATCTGGCATTGGAAGTCAATCAGAACATTATGTCTTATCCACTGGCCGCAAAGCCCATAAAACATCCACAACACATGCTGTTTTAACAAATAAATTAATTTTTCAGAAGCGCAGTTGAAAACCCCACTTTATAACTATCACGAATGCACAATGATTGAAACAGTTCTACAACTCCAGACTCTTGCCTTAGGATGAAAATTGCTCTAAGATTAATCATGATGCTAGATTTGCTTTGGAATTTATGTTAGAATATTTCACTGGTATTAAATGGATCAAAACATTGAGCAATCAGCACAGAAAACGCTTTTCTTTCTTTAATTTAGCTTTAATTCTCCCAGACTCAATAGAAACCCTCAACTGTCACACAAACTGTCAATCTACCGTAAAAACAATTGGAGTCAGATGTTACCTTGGGATTGCATCAGATTGCTTGTAACCAAATCCCATATTGCTAAGATATGAAATGAAAATTTGTTAGGAATTAATCTCATCCCATGTAAAGAAGTCATTGTAAATATAAATACTACTACTATCGGTATCATGGATAGTGTTAAATGATATTTTGTCTCAGTTAACGTTATAGTTATGGTGCGATAAGATTCTAAAATTCAGAGTAAATCTATACAAAGCTCGATGAACCTCCATTTATAGTCTTTTGCCCTGAGTTATAGATCGCTTCCAGTCGGCAATATACTGATTACAGTGGCTTCTAGCAATAAGCCGCAATTATGTAAGGCATATCTTCCAAGTTAAGAAGGTTCTGTACACATTGATATGGAAGAGAACGCTGATGTATAGTAGCGAAGTATTCGGAATGGCGTCAAATATTTCCATGAAAAATATCCTGCACTTGTACAGCTGCGAAGTTGAGAATTATAGTTAACACAATACAGTTACCTATAAAGCAGATACAATGGACTTGAATTCTTGTGAAGCTCCGTTTTACAACTTTCACGGAATTAAACATCCTCCAAATTCAAGTTTCACAGATAACATACTCCATGAAACGGTCTCCGCTCAACCTCCATTACAGAAACGATTTTCCTCTCTAAAACGGTACGGTAACGGGAAACATTCATCTTTGGAAACTTTCCTTCCCTTTCCGCGTGGCCGGAACGAAGGTGACAAACCAAAAATGAATAAATTAAATTTGCACATAATATTTGCATTTCAAATTATTATAATGTAACACAATTTTTTTTGGATGATTACGATACGCTTATATACCAAAAATTGAAGGTAAAAAATTAAAAAGTTAAAAAATGTTGAGAATACTTGTAATTTCGTCTGCAGCAAAAATTGGTTTTAACTCCAGATTCATTAATTTCTTCTTTGATTCGTGGACATCTGAAGCTTCTTAAAATTTTCTTTTGATTCTGCGGTGTCTGGAACCTTGATCACACCGTCTACACAATATGGCCTACGCTCTTTAATTTGAAATTTATTGTTTGTCACCTTCAGAAATCGATTCTTGCCCAGTGTTATTAGCTGGTCAAATTCTCTCTTGTTATTTTGCAACACGCTTAAGAACTCCATGCTGAATTTTTATACTCTTTAATTATCCAACCGCGCCAAGAAATACTTTTTAACTTAAAGATTTTTTCCTCATTTGTGTTATCTTATAGTTGTTGTTTTTTATCCGGATCACCCCCTGCTACTTGCAAGGATGGCCCTAACAATTTGAAGTCCTATTTGCATTAATGCAGTTGAAAAGTGGTCGTAAGGCTTAAAATAGTCTCATTGATAACGTGGAGAAAAATTGTACAATGAGCTTAATTTCTTTTTTTACAATAACTGAGCGAATTCTCGCGCGCTGATTGGCTAATTTTTATCATCAATAAGAGTACAGACACATAAAATTTTAATTTATGCAAGGTTTTTTCGCGTGATAAGTGAGCTGTCAAACAGTCAGATTTTTACCCAATCAAATTGTATTACGTGTTGTCACAAGCCAATGAGAAGGCGAGAAAAGTTATTGAGAATAGTTGCGCCCTGATTGCGTCAATTTAAATAAAATTCAGCATTTTTCGAGTTTACTTGCTGTTTACTTGCGTTTTCTTTTCATTTAAGTCTTCATTTGACCTTTTTCGCGTTTTGTTATTGTAAAAAACAAATTGACGTCAGTTTTTTATGCGTCTGTCCTCTTATTGATGATAAATTGCGTCATAACATTGTCAAAGTTTGTTGTAGATCCACTCGCCTATCGGCTCGTGGATCTACAACACTTTGACAATGTTATAACGCAATTTATCATCAATAAGAGGACAGACGCATAAAAAACGGAGGTCAATTTGTTAATTTTTGCATAAGTTTAACGTTGTCAATTTGCAGAAGGCTTCTTTTTTCTTCTTTTGCACCTTTCTAAATACCTTTTTACTTTGTTTTTTTTTGTGAGTTCACTAGGATAGACGAATAGGGGTTGGTGTCGTCGCTCTGGTGAAGGGATAACACTAAAAAACATCATCCGTCCCTTTCGTCCTACCATGGAACAACTTCCCTTTATCAACTCGTTTGACAAACCCGTTTTTGAGCGGACAGCAGAGGGCTGACCGAAAGCCTAAGGCGTATTGCAGCTTAAAAGAAAATACAGGCCTGGTCTTTGCATGTAACTCTTGTGATGTATTCTGGGTGATACCGCAAACAATTTCTTGTCGAAGGAGCATTGTACGCTTTTGATATTATGGAAATCGAAGTTGTATACTGATGACGAGGAAAAGGCACTTAAGAAATACCCTTGAATTTTACAAAAATTCCGGCTTAATGGACAATCTGTTTCCACTAATGAAAACATATGAAAGAACGTCTACAGTGTTTTTTCCTCTATATTGTTTATGCTAGTTTTTCAACATCTGCTTTGGCGAGGTAGAAAATTGCAGTTACAATATTCGCTAATTTTTTAGCTGTGGATGGCAAAGTTGGAAATTGCAGCTCAAAAACTTTATTATCATAAATGTTTCAAGTTTGATCATCGTATTTTCGAAAATGTATCATGTTATATCCCTGAAGAGTTGTTTTTGGATATCTTCAGAAAGTTGGCACAGATAATATATACTTCTGCGAATAGAGTTATTAAGTCACAGTTTCCAAGCACAATTTAGTAAAAGAGCTAATTTAAGAGAACCCTGCTTGGAAAATCCGGGTAACGTAGACGATTATCAGTACGCCTCCCTGAAACATTTATTAAGTATTCCATGGCTTTTAATTTCTTTCCCTATTCATATCCCTTAAGGTGCAAAACGATTCAAGATCCATAATGAGACTAAAATGGAATTTTGAACATTTCCGCACCTGTTGAATTGTAAAACTAGGCTTTGTATTTGTGCTTGATGTTTTGCCTCGTTCATAACGTTTTCGGCACACTGGCTCCGGGCGTCGATAAAAGCCAGAACATGGAACATTCCGGAACACGCCGGAACATTCCGGAACATCCCGGAACATCCCGGAACATGAAAAATTTTAAAAATTTTAAAAAAACAATAGCAAGAAATAAATAAGACAATTAATATACTTTATATATAACGAAAATAGACATAAATACATAAAATAAAAACGAAAAATAAAGAAAGAAAATGAATCTGGTATCTTCTCCGAGTATAAGAAAACAATATTTTGTCGGAATCACGAGAGGATGAAGCTTTATCCTCTCTTGGTCGGAATTGATTTGCTGGGCGAGTGAGGGCAGTTCCATGCAAATGATAGTCATGATTGAGGGCTCGCCATTTTAAAATATAGTAGATTGGGTTGCGAAGAGGGGAATTTCTAAGCTTTCCTCACACAGCCACCTCCTGTAAATGGTTTGCCTTGAATCAAGAGAGAATCATGACGGTTATCCATTTAACAAGAGCTTAGGGACTACTGGCTTTGGATTTTAAAAGGAAAGATTTCTATTGGTAGTAGATACTATACCGGTTCACAGTCCCCGATTTTTAGATGGTGATTGCGGCCATCTTGGTTTCTCATGGCGAGCAAAATCTGGGGAGAGTTCCAAATGCCCTTAGGGACGGGTACTCGTTTCGTTCGCTGTCCAAAACTAAGATGGCGGCGATCGGCAGGAAAATATGGACTCTGACCAGTATAGGTAAGATTTCTTATTTGTTTCATACGTAGACGATTTCACATGGTTTACTTGGTTGTCTAAACTAGTGTAGAGTACTCGAGAATTACAAGCCAATTTGTTTCTTTCTTTCTTTAGTTTTATTTTTTGGACTCTTTAGTTATTTTTATATTTATTGTCTTATTTATTTCTTGCTATTATTTTTTTTAAAATTTTAAAAATTTTTTCATGTTCCGGGATGCTCCGGAATGTTCCGGCTTTTATCGAAGCCCCACTGGCTCCTGAAGATAGTAGTTGCAATCAACGGTATGTTTATCGTGGTAAGAGAACGCGTGGTAAGAGAACGCGTGAAAGCGGCATTAATGTCCAAGTTTTCAGTAAATATCAGTATACGTAATCAAATGATTTCAAATACAATTTGAAATAAATAAGCGCAAGTGAGGTTTTCAAATACTAAAAAAGATTGCTCGAGCCTATAGAGCGAGAGTACTTGTTGTCTTTGAGTAGTATGTGGTAAGTCAGAATTGCATGGGTTTTACTGGGAATTCCCTACAGCCCAGTTTTGGTGTCTAGAAAGCGAGCGTAGTCGAGATTGTATGATTTTAGAAGAATCCGCTGCAGACCACAAAAAAGACCTATCGGCCGCAAACAGTAGCCGAGAAATTAGTTGCGCTGGTGAAAAAAAATGCGCTGGTGAAAAAAAATGCGCTGGCGTCAGAATTGTATCGCACGAGGCAAGCAAGCAAACACTGAAGATTTGTAATGTAGAAATTAGAATTGTATGGTTTTTAGGGGAATCCCGCACGCAAATGTCATTGAAAGGAAATAGATAATTGTTCAATCGTAGGAATCAGAAGAGCGGAGTTTTTGCTTACCAACCTTTTCGGAAACCCAACCGAGAGAGTGGGGCAATTAATATTGTTTGTTGTTTGAAGAAGTTGTAGAAATCCATTATCTATTTATAATCACCCAATTAGAAATAGTTTCACGGCTGCTACATATATAAACAAAACTTGAAGCGAAGACGGCTTCTTTGGAAGAGATGGGACTGCGAGGCGAGAAAGCAGTCGCCAAACACTGACATCTTGCAGGAAAATGTCTGGGAAAACTATTTTATCCCGGCATTGAATGTGTCGACTATTTTGCCGGACACCAAGGGCGAACGAAACTAGAAACCTTGGAGGGGCTGCCGGTGTTTGTCGACGATTTCTACATCTACGGAACGCTCCGTGGAAGCCAAATTGTGTCAGGGTGCAGCCGAGTTTCGTGTACTACCGCTGAGGACGGCCCGGGCAAAACATCGTTGGGCAGTTTTCTCATTGTAGTTCCTTCAAATGCTGTACTAACGATAGCCAGTCCAAGACGCCAAAAAAAATTCTTGCGTGTAGTTGCTCTGGTAGAGGCCAAAACCGACCGTCTCCAGCAAGCGCGAATTTTTCCCGCCCTCCACGTCCCATAGTTCACGAACCAAGAGAGAAAACTGCCCAACGATGTTTTTGCCCGAGCCCTCCTAGTTAGTAGTGCACGAACCTCGGCTGCACACCAACGCAATTTGTTTTGTTTTCCGGAGCGGTCTGTAGATGTAGAAATCGTCGACAAACACCGGCAGCATCTCCAAAGGTTCTAGTTTCGTTCTCCCAAAATAGTCGACGCTTCTAATGTCGGGGATCAAACAGCTTTCCCAGACATTTTCCTGCAAGATGTGTTTGGCGACTACTTTCTCGTCTCGCAGTCCCATCTCTTCCAAAGAAGCCGTCTTCGCTTCCATGTTGTGTGTATATTGTAATAGCCGAAAATATTTCTAACTTGGTTGTTGTCACCTTTTGTCCGACAAAAAAACGATGAAAAAATATATTGCCACACTCCTTTGATTGGGCTGCCGAAAAGGTTGGTGGCCTGGGCAAAAATTCAGCCCTTCAAATTCATCATTTGTATACTTGTGAAGTTTGGCATATAATTCATGTTAGGCCCGCCATATACAGTGTTTACAGGGCTATACAAGGGTTTACAAAGCTATATCCTTGTAAACCCTTGTATACCCCTGTAAACATTATATATGGTGACTGTATGGTGGCCTATCATGAATTATATGCCCTTCAAAGACAGCACTTCTATAGAGCACTCATATCGAATTACTGGTCTTCAATAGAAAAACGAACCACAGAGTAGCCAATAGTAGCAAGGCAAAGACCCTGTACATAATGGTAAAGGTTCATGCCGCTGACCAGTGTATTCTGTTTGACAAAGATTAGAAAAACAGAATCAAATTATTATGCACATCACCAGCAAGTTCGAAGCATTTGAAGGAATAAATAAGAACTGCTTTATTAGCTTTTGCGTTTTCAAAGGAAACAAACACATTAAGACAAAAACACGATGAAGAATGATAACTAAGAAATATATATATTTTTACAAATATGAATGTTTTCACGACCTAAGATCTAGGGTATTACAGAAGTCGGTCAAAAAACGCATAAAATACACTAAAAATGACAAGCTAATAAATCTTACACATCGATTTAAAATGTAATTATGAGATACTGTAGAATGTGGAAGAAATTAATCATCATAAAAAGGGGACTTACATCACACAACAGAGACAATTTTCTTCAATTGATGTACTGCGGGATGACTCTCACGGAGATTGGAGCAAGTTACAATATGTTTACCTACCAAAATACAGTGGAATCCCGGTTTAACGATCTTCGGTTTAACGATATTCCCGGTATAACGATAAACATTCGTTTCCCCGGCAAAAGTTATAGTAAAATGTATGGGGCAGAACCCCGGTTTAACGATATTCGGTTTAACGATATTCCCGGTTTAACGATGGGGATTTTGTTTCCCGAGAGCAAAATCTTTCCCGGTATAACGATAAAATCAACATGACAGACCACAGGAAATGCTGTTTTTATAACAAAACAAACTTTAATTAATAAACATCAATGCTTCTATCAACAATCATTGTTCTTGCTTACGCTCCAGCAGCCATGAATGCTGATTGATGTGTTTTAAACCGCTTTAGATCATTGTTTACGTCACCTTTTTCCCGGTATAACGATATTTTTAGAAATTTTCCCACAATATCGTTATACCAGGAATCTCAGTATAACGATATCCCGGTTTAACGATATAATTCTGACGTCCCCTTGGCATATCGTTAAACCGGGATTCCACTGTATTACAAAACGTAACAGATAAAAACGTGCTTAAAAAAGTAAGTGATTTCCATCACACGTGTACGGGCCACACCCAGTAACTCCAATATTGGTTAAAGTAGTTTCCCAGGGGTGTGGGTTTTCTATAAAGCTAAATCTGAGAGCATCTGTGTGTTAGTAATACGGACAAAGTAACGTAATAAAAAAATACCTTTGGCTAGATTGCAGAATACCCGACCCACTAATCTACATACTAATAAATAACAAGAGTTCAGTGTTATATGCCTCGTTCTTCAAAAGCCTCCGAAACATGTAACTGAGTGAGCCGGGTATTCTGCAATCGCTCCATACATTGTGAAATCGCCATCATGAAAATATACCTATAATGATAGTAACAATAATTGGAGATTTGACTCACACCGTATTAACACAATTGTTGTCGTTGTTGTGGTTTTTTTTCCTTTCGCAATTGCGATAAAGCCTGGAAAAAGAACAAGCTGATAAAGGATTCTAACCAGAGAGCTCGCGAAATACCAGTGCGTCTACGCTAACAGCAGGTCAGCAGTGGGCTAAGACATGCCCGTGTTAAGAATGACATCAACGATTTAAGTACGTATGAAATAATCCATAATACTTGCACTGCGGTTGTTAACACAATTGAAGATTTCAGTCTGTTCTTTTGCCGGGCTTTTTAGCAACTGCTGAAAGAGTTACGTCTTCAATTATGTTTCCAACTGTAGTGCAAATGTATGATTAATTTTATAGATAATACTAATAACGACTACGACCAGCCGTCTGAAGGTTGAGATAATTATAGAACAGTTTTCAAATGACTGCACAAAAACCAAAACCAAGAACTTCCACTTCTTTGAGAAAAATAGCAAATTTTAGCAGTCTCCCCGGAGCAAAAAGAAAGTTAGCAAGCGGAACACGTTATTATCTTTGCCAATTCTTGCCAGGACACAGCCAAGATAAAAAAGATGAAAAGAAAGCTGTTTTCAACAAATGTTAAGTCCATTCAATACCGTCTATATAGAGCAGAAATTGACATGGTCGCGCGGAGATACAAAAGTTTGGTTTCAAATGTTGCAAATTATTTTTTCCCAAGTATCTGAGCGGGCCGGAATCCTAAGTTCTCGAATTTGATTGGCTAATCACACGTGCGTGACTGGTCCAGCTTTCTACGATACGGCCCACGGGCCGGCTTTTTTCCTCGCTGTAACAATTTCCTATCTCTTTTCTTACTTTAAAAAGGAGACATCCAAAAATAAAATAAATGGGTTATTTACCGGGCTAGGTCGGTTCGTATAGAAAAAAAATGTGCCAATGGTCTTGAGTACGGCCCTTGACTTTAGGCTTTGGGCCGTACTCAAGACAGCACACAGGGCACAGCTGGTAATTATAACAGTATACCACTCAATTTTATATTAAATGGTCTTAACAACCCTACGCTTTCTAAAATTGCTTAAGCCTTATGCTTCAATTGTGCTAAGGCCACGAGGGTCTAATCTCATATTACGCTTTAAAGCAAGTTTCCAGAAATAAAGATGTTCAAGAGAGATAAGTAGAGAATTCACAAAGTGTTTTCATAAATATTGTTAAACCAACCTATTATTATGACTGCGAGGGTCTAGTCTCCTATTGTGCTTCAGTTTTAAAGCAAGTTTCCACAATCAAGAGAGATAATAAGAAAGTTCAAAACTGTTTCATATAAAAACAACTTATTGAACTGTTATTGTAATAAAATACTGCTTTAAAAAAGACATAGGATGTATTGTAAAAAATAAATATGAAGAATCCTGAACTTTACATTCCCGTACAACGACTTTCAGAGAAGTAAAATATTTTAGTTAACAACGAAGTCTGTACACAAGCGAAGTGAAGAAAGAGACTGTGGTTTTAAATCCCAGTTGATTGGGAGAGACCGTAAATAGATCCATGGTTAGTGGTCAACTGTTTCGTTCTCCGTACTTGCAGGAAGGCGTCCCACATTTGCAAAAAAATTCCTTCTTTTTCACGGACCAGAATTTGTCACCGTAGTCAAAACTGTTGGTGAAGAAAGAGAAAACTTTGACTTGCAAAAACAAATTAAACTAGTTATATAAGAAGGATTCAAGCTAGCTTTCTAACGTGTAATTTTTGAGTTGAATGGGTATGTATATCATAATTGACGAGAAAACGTTGATGTAATACGCCGAGTAAACAAAATGTTTACCTAATCTCGTCGTACAGGTTGGTTTATTCCGCAGCAAACAAACCAGTGCTTAGAGGTTAGTGTGAAGTCGTGAATCGAGCTCAAATAAACGGTTACATTATACGTCCTTAGTTCCGTTTATAGTCCCCCTACTCGTCTGTTCTACACTGTTCGGTATGCAAATCAAGTCCCTTTTTGCTTCGAATGTTAACGCTCATTTCGCATCTAATTATCGTACATTAAGTCCCTTAAGACCCGACAGTACAGCTAGCGTGTCGGACGTCCGAGTAGGAGGTTCCGAGTTTGACCTCTGGTGATAGAACTTAGTTGTTTCCTTAGGCAAGAAACTTTGACTCCACACTGTCTCTCTCCACCCAGGTGTAAAAATGGGATCGGCGATACAATGCTAGGGGTAACCCTGCATTGGACTGGCATCCCATCCAGAGGGAAGTAACAATACTCCCAGGTGCTTCATGCTACTGAAACCGGAATGAGCTCCGGCCGTGTGGGTCTCCTGTGGCTCGTGTGCGCCTTTACCTTTACTTTACATAATATGCATTAAACAGGCTTCAACCTCGCTTTGTCATCAGTAAGCCTTCAGGCCTGAATTTTTTTAGGCTTTAATTTCACAGCTGCTTAAGTTGTGCATATAACTGCGATGATCAATCAATGTCATTACATATTACTCCGCAGCTCAAATATATGGTCTTTCATATATTCACTTGCAGTAAACCTTGAGTTAACTAAGTATTTACGTCTGAAGAGAAAACACTGATGTAATACGCTAAGAAAAAGAAATGTTTACCAAATCTCGTCGTGGAGGTGAATTACTTCCGAAGCGAAGAAAGCAATCCTTGGGAATCGGATGTCCTGTGGGAATAAAAGTTTAATCACAGCACTGCATAATAAAATGAGTTGAGCCACGGCAGTTACTTTTGTTAAATGTTGCTCAAGGTGGGATCAGGCGGGCAGTAACGAATAACGTAATTCGTAGCGGACAAAGTTACTAATAGTGAACTGAATTGTAAACTATGGAGACTAGCGTTGGAAAACAGATTATCTCAAAACGACAAAATATCATCTTTGGGACATCGCTAAATTAAGGCTGCAAATGAGATCATTAACTTGAAAAAATTGCAAGGCTGGAAAATCTCTTTGCACCTTCTTCACTCTTGTCCATCCGCGTTTTCTTTTTTGTAACAATTGCGTCATTTGAGGTAATATATTAAACACGAGATATGGTGTTTCATCATTGTGTCAATAACAAAATGCTCGAATATAATTGGTTGTCAACAGCCCTTATTTATGGCTTAATTGGCTCTTTCAGGTCCAAACTATCCGATTTCAAATATTTGTAATGGCACTTCATGCCATTAGCCAATAAACTTTAACTGCGTAGTCCATCCTAGCCAATCAAAATATTCACATCAGAAACCAAGAAACTTCCTTTTCTGGCGTTCTGTGCATTCTTTCACCCTTTGCACAAAATACTCAAGAACAAACAGCACTTTGATGAGAGTGCATGGTGTACACGGTCAGGTGTATAACCTCTGCGTTATCGTGAAGTCTGCACTCACAAAAGCAAGATCGTTGTCTCATGTCAATCGGCCACTATTTTTTCTCATGATTTTTTGCAGACTATATGAAAAATAAGCCAGGGCATCAAGCAATTGATAACAATTGGGGAAACATGAATCTATAAACACATTTAAAAGGAACCCTTGGATAAATAAATACGTACTAACCCGGTGATCAATGAAGACACGTATAGGAAAAATGTTTGGTTCGCAAGAGTGATTTATAAATCTGCTAATATTTCCATAATTCTTTGCATCCATACAATATAATTCAGCACAGCTTTCCTAAAAAAAAAGACAGCGAGATAGGCAGTTTTTTTAAGACAAGGCAGACGTATACTTTTTGTCACGCCAAATACTAATCACAGTTACCATCTAAAGAAAAAGAAGGAATCCATCAGGAAGTTGAGTTTTCAGTGGACAAAATCCTTGTGCCAGAATAATTTAAACAATCTCGCATCAGTCTTGATTACATTTTTCAAGGGCTATAAATATAATTTGTCATCTTTAATAACACCAAAGAAAATTTATTATGGGCTGAGCCCGAGAATATAAATGTCAAATTTCACAAAATGGTATCTTCCACATGAAATTTTCAGAAATTTACCTACGTTTTAACAGTTCCAGTGAAATTTGACATTTATTTTTTTCGGACTCCATGACTAATTTGCTTTGGCGATATTATAGATAACTCACCATATCTATAACCCTTGAAAAGTCTAAAAAAAAAGTCGATATTGTTTAAATTATTCCGGTACAAGGTTTTTGTCCACAGAAAATTCAAATTACTCAATTTCCTGATTTCCTTAAGTTTACAGATTTAACCAGATTCGATGTTTAACGGGGTGCGCAACGTAAATTACTCAGTTACTGATCAAACAAAGTTTTCCAGTTTAGACGGACTCAGCGCTCCAAGCTGCGACCGTCTTGGTCGCCATGGTGAGTAGAAAAAATTGGCGACCAAAACTGTCAGGAAGGTCGCCAATTCTAGCGACCTATTTGATTTGTTTTTATATACAAAAATGATAAAAATTTACGACCACAAAACTGTTCAGTTCTTCTTTCGTTTTTTCCGGCTCTTAAAAGACTTTAAAAACAAATGATTTTTCGCCAAGTTATTCGCTCGCGCAGCAGCCATTTTGATACAATATGGTCAGCGGTTTCTCATTCATTTAATATGGTACAATATGGCGACTTAAAATAAACTTGGCTTGGAGCACTGACAGTAGAAACGACACAAGTAGATTCCTTAATAACAATTGTTTCCCTCGGCCAATGTAGAAATATTTAATATAATAAAATTTCCCATATTCTACTTGTTAAGGGTGGGTGGGTGATGCTTTTCAATTTATGACTCTAGTCTATAAATTGTTCAGATATTGCTGGTCCAAGGCACTTTTTCATATGGTCGATCTCGTTGGGCAGTTCCCATACAACCTAATGGAAAAGCGCCAGTTTCACGTGGCTGCACTGTTTGTATAGGTCCTCAAATGATTTCGAGTGCAATTTGGAATAAATTAGCACAAGTAAATTTTTCAAAGACCGAGAGTGTAATTTGCTCTTTAAAATCGACTTGTACTTATTCATTGTACTATAAATCATTTGATAACTTACTAGTAATGTGTGTATGTCTTTTTTTGAACAGAGATATATTCTATTTCTTTTTACGTGTTTTATGAGCTCATATGATAGTTTCATATGTAAGAATATTTTCACTTCATTTGTAGGCCTATGTTAGTGCATCATCTGACCCTCGTTTCTTTTCGACTGTTTCGTAAAAATCTGGGCAACTTGCGAGAATATTTGGGCAAATGGTTCACCCCCCCCCCCCCCCCCCCAATCCGGCAAAAAAATTGACCTTACGCCTATGACCCTGATTGTTGGCCCGGCCGGGGTTTCAATCCGCGACCTCCCGCACGGTAGTCCGGTAGAAGAAGCGACAGTTACTTTAGAAGAACATGTAGGAACGATAAGACTGCAATTACTTTACAGTCCAAGTCAAAGAGATAGGAGTCATCGTCACGTGCATCTGCTTCCATGTCTGATATGAGTTCACCAGTGTATTCACATACAAAACTTCCTTGAGGAATGGTGGTCAGACTGCGTACACCCCATCCTACAGAACAAAGGTTAGCAAGAAGTTAGACCGTAATCTAGAAACAGTCAAGTCCATTCAAACGCACTTATTTCTACGCATACCACTGAGCTATGAAAAGCTATGCTGGTAAAAATCTATGTATAACAAAAGAGGGAGGCTCTAACCAGGTTACCGGTAAATACCGCGAATTGCAGCTTTCTTGTGAGGTACAAAATCCACTGTTAAGATCTCTTAGCGCATTTAAATCCAAACGTTTTCAAGCTTAGATTTAACTCTGATCTTAGCGCAATGACTTTAGCGCAACTTTTACCTCTCTTCTATATTCTTTCATAAGGAATAGCAACGAAAAACAGCGCTCCAAGCTGTGGCCGTTTCGGTCAGCATGGCGAGAAGAAAAAAAAATTGGGGCCAAAACTCGCCAATTTTGGCGACCTATTTCCTGGCCATTTACTTTGTTTAGATATCCAAAAATAATGTCAATTTACGACCACAAAGCTGTTCAGTTCTTCTTTCGTAATTTCCGTCTCTTTGAAGACTTTAAAAACATATCGTTTTTCGTCAAGCAATTCGCTCGCGCAGCGGCCATTTTGATACAATACGGTCAGCGGTTTCTAGTTCATTTAATATGGCACAATGTGTATCAGAAAAATGAAAACCGTTCTTAAAAAAAATGGCGACCAAAATAATATCCCTGGCGACCTTTTTAGAAGTGAGGGAATAAAACTTAGCTAGGAGCACTGAAAAAAAAAGAAAAACATTGACTAGCTTGAAAGGTCAACCCGGTGCGATCGAACTGAATGCGTCATTGACCAAGCGTGAGGTCAACATGGTTGCATATTGCCCGAGTTCTTGTTTGAGTTTTTGTGCAAAAAAGAACGACACCAACATCCACCGAACAAACTTTGTCAATGAAGGATTTATCATAACGCCATTTTCTTTTGCTTTGTTTCGCGGGATAGCGCGGGAAATCCCGAGCGGGCAAGAGAGGCCCATCTTGCCCGCGCGGGTAGCCAATCAGAACTGAGGATTCGCCCCATCTTGCTCGCTTGTGTAACCAACCACATAATAAAATTAGGTTCCAGACTAAACTAGAGCGTTGCCATGTAACACTACAAACAATTCTTACAATTTTGACTGCAAAGTACTACGTGAGCTGCACACTAACTCTACAAACCTTTGTCAGCAGTTCGATATAGCTGGAGGGGGTACTGCATTCCGTTCTGAACAACTCTGTTCTTGCAGTACGTCCAACAGTTGCACATTCTGTTGCATTCATACAGCAGGGGTCTGTCGAACTTCTGGATCTCGCCGACCAAAAGGCCATCCTGCAGACAACAATAAGCAAAAGAATCATACGAGGAAAGAAAAAGACAATGTATAAAGTGTCATCTACACGAGCATTTTTTCCTTTTACAAGTTACTGGTCAATTTTTATTGCTCGTGTAGATGACCAACAAGTTTTCCTTCACAATGTTTCATTGACAAGGTTTCTTTGCTTGAGTTTTCCTTGGCAAATTTCGTTAACAATACGTTTTCGTTAACAATAGGATTCGTGTTTTCAGTTCAAAAGGCTCTTTCGAGTCTGCCGTAAATCCAACAGGAGGGGGACTGCTTTATCGCTCCAATTTACCTTCTTAGCGGCCATTTTTTTCTTCCAGTGACTGGGAACGAAGTCATAAATATTCCTTGCCACATTTTCCTTGTTTTCCGTCTACACAAGCACATTTCCATGTCATTCCATTTTTCCAAGTCAAGGAAAAGCTGCCTGGCTAGCGTTTCCTTGACAAGAAAAATTGTCCATTTTACCCCATCTACACGAGCAATTTTATCTCGTCAAGGAACAATTTCTCGTGTAGAAGAGGCTTAAGAAGGGACACGAAGTAATCGATGCCCAGATTCATACAAATACAAAACAGTATTCACGTCACTCTTGAATGCGCAAAATTGGACGAGTTATTGATGCTGATATGATGCTGGGATTCGTTAGTCTGGAGTCATGCAAACAATGGGTAGTGCCTGGTCTATAGCAAGCAAGATGACATCAGGAGAAATGTGAACATATGAAATTTCAGATACTTGAACAGCGGACGAAAGATGTAACAAGTGAAAGAGCATCGCAGTTATGTACACAACTTAAGTTGTTTCGAAGATAAAGTCTGAAAAAATTCAGTCTCGAACACGATTCGAGCCAATGGTATCTTTGTAACTATTTGAGAGTGGTCGTTAGGGGAGAGTTGACTGTACTATCAATCAATCAATCAATTAATCAGTCAATCAATCAATCAATCAACCAGTTAATCAATCAATCAAATAATCCCTTTTTTTGAACAATGTCGTATATACGGCATTAGTTTAATACCTCGCTGAACCAGATTCTCTGTCCATCACTTCTCCCTGAGCAGCTACAGGCTTTTCCACTTCGACAGCTCCCCTCGCACCGGCAACCCTGCAAATAACATTGATATCTTACTTCGCACGATCTAACACCAGAAAAATCCCTTGGCTCCGGACTGAATCTGAAGTACTATTGCACAAACGACAAAAACAAGTGTTTTTAATTACGGGTTAGGAGAACAATAACAGATTCATAGTCATTCAAAGTTCAAAAGTGTTTCCTTGGAGATTAAAGCCGGTTACACACGAGCAACTTTTCTTTGACTCGTTTTGACTCGTTAAGTGCACTTTCAAAAGCTGGCATAGCAGCTTTGGAAAGACTGCACTTGTCAAGGAAAAGAATTTACAAACTGGCAAATAAAATTTGACCAGTAAAAACTTGTCAAGGAAAACTTGCTCGTGTGTAACCGGTTAAGATTTTCTTAAAAATTTTTTTCAGATTTTCTCTGAACTTCAGTGTGTAAATCAGGGTACAGGCTATAAAGTGCTTGGGTGACAATACGATGGACGAGTATCCCTTGACTGGAGGAGTGGCAATACTCTATAAGATCCATGTTACAGAAACTGGTGTAAAGTATCTGCCTCGCATGTTCCTTACGTTTTAACGCACGATCTTAAATTCTGTGGAATTTTGTAGATTTCTGAGGAATATTCCTGGAACATTTGAAACAGAGAAACGACGCACCAAAAGCAAGGGACAACTGATGGTTTTTCAGGTATAACTTTTCTGATGCAGAACTCGGACTGAATACCTGCACTTTGTTAATACTCCGATTTACTGTCTCGCCGTTAATCTCACAGCACTCCTTCACGAAGTGAAACTCTGGAAACGGTTCATCATCAACCTGTGGAATTCAAATAATTAAAAGTACTCTTGATAACCTACGCCACTTCGTTCATCACTGAGTTAAACCATTTCTGGAATATTCGGAAGGGCCTCAGAAGGCAAATTGAAAGCTTCTCCAGCACTGTAAATGCAGTCTAGTCGCTCCTCATCAAACCCTCCATTTAACGGCCACTTTTCATTGTCCCGTACAAATTCTAAAAATAGACCCATTATAATACAAACGGACACGAATTCACGACCCCAGAAGGCAGGTGTCTCAACACGAAAAAAATAATGCATTCATACTGCACAGAGAAATGGTACAGTAATAGATACCATGAGTCTGTCAATGCATACAATAAAAGTTAATACACAGATTTAGCAGAAAAGAGCAGGGTTGGCGCAGTAGTGAGAGCGCTTGCCTTCCACCAGTGTGGCCCGGGTTCGATTCCCGGTCCCGTTGTCATATGTGAGCTGAGTTTGTTGGTTCTCTACTCCGCTCCGAGAGGTTTTTGGCAAGATTTCCGCACCGGTCCCTACTTCATTATGCATGCACCAGATGAATTGTTCACATGTAAACATTTTTTGTTATTGCAGAATGAAACAATATGGCTACAGCATGCATAATAAAGTAGGGACCTGTGCGGAAATCATTCCAGGTTTTTCTCCGGAGCTAAATTTAAATGCAGATACAAAGCACATTCAGTATAATTCTTTTCGAATACAATTAGATGTTTTTTTTATGTAGTCATCGCAGAAAATGCTTTTTAACATGAGGAAAAGAAACACGGGTTGTAAAATTGGATTAGCCCTAATCGGCCTTCGAACCGGCCCCGGGTTCTCCGGTTTTCCCCTCTCCACAAAAACTACCAACTGATTTGATTTGAATTGATTTAATTTAAAATGAATTCATTCATTTCATTTGTGCCTTACAGTGTCCCTAATTAGTACGTCAGTGCTAAATACAGTTGACACTCAAATAAAGTTTATTATTATCATCATCATTATTATTATTATTATAATTATTATTATTATTATTATTATTATTATTATTAGCCATGTGAGGAAGCGAGGCTCCACAGTTATTCAGTCACTAGTATTCACTGAATGCTGTACATATCAATTTGTTTACAGTGGTAGCAAGCACATAGCCTGGACGGCGTTCAAAGTTCTTCGTGGATACTTATCTTCATTTTTTAAACGCTGTAATTATTCAGTCAGCTTTTACGGGAAATTTGTCCAACCAGACGAAAGTGATAGAAAGTCCACAGCCAAAGAAGTCGGTTGGACACCTGGGGGTACTTCGAGCGCTAGACGGTGGTTGCGACCACACTGATTGGCGCTGTTAACTTTACAGTAGAACCCCACTATAACGGAGTGCCACGGTACCGAAGAAATTGTTCGTTATAACGGGGTCTTCGTTTATAGCGAAGATCCCGTTATAACGAGTTATCTGGTTAACAGCAAAATAATTATCAAATATTCAATACTGGAGGTGGAAAACACTCTTTTTATTCATTTGATACCGTAATCTGTAAGTGTACACGTATTTCTCTAAACAGAGATAGAGCAAGCTGTGATTTCTGCTCAAATCTGTCGTCTTTACTGACTGCTGCGATCGGACAAAATATTCGTTATATACTACTTATTAACCTCGTCTGTTCGGTCATTACAGGGTAATCTCGGACCGAGACGTTGATGGATTGACCGAGCGATAGCGAGGTTAATAAAATCAAGGCCGAGGTCTGATATTTCCTTGTAATGACCGAACAGACAAGGTTAATAAGTTATTTATTATATGGCATTTTAAGCACTGGAAAAAAAAAAACGGAACGGTTTTTAAATATCCGCTTGCGCGCGCAAGAGGCCATTTAAGGTCATGTTCACTTAACCGAAACACACCTGACCATGCGATCGAAACCAGAAGTGACAACAAGACAATTTTGTCTCTAATAAAGAGAAAAATGTTTTTGAAAAATTTTCATAACGCCCGGTCATTACAAAAAAATCTTGCCCGCTCAGAGCGCGCGTACTACTGTGGCCCTAAAATAAAGCGGTGTAAAATGTGCGTTGGAACCGTCAAAACCTGTTCGTTATAGCGGAGATTTCGTTATAACTCTAATTATTACTCAGTTTTTTTACTCTCGCCGGGAAATTTTCTTATCTTTGTTTTTAGTTTTGCATATTTATAATCATCTCACGCGCACGACCCAAGACCGCATTCTGATTGATTGCTCGTTTGTAAATCAAGGTTTAACTTATGCATTCTGCTTGGGTTTAACTTAAGTTAGTTCTGTTTTGGATCAAGTTAAAAAAGTAAATAACTAGAGAGATTCGAGAAGCGCTCACATTACTGGAACAGCAACCACCTGTGACAGTCACGATAATTAACTAAACAGCTGACCTTACACATATCACACACCTCGTTGACGCAGGGGATTGACACGTTCTCCTGTCCACGTGAAATGTCACTGAAAAAAAAAAGACGAAATGCTACGCGGAAGGCCTTGAAAAAGGGACGAGACAGTGCGAGCCTAAATAGTTTTCGTGTGCAAGAATTGTGACCAATATTTGTAAGTTTTGGCACTTTCAAAGAATCATACTTGATCCATTGGATCATTGTGTGTAACCTTTAATTAACCAGAAGATTAGTTTCAAATCAGTTGTAAGCTACCGCTTTGTAAGTTAAGTAGTGCTTTTCTAAACTTAGATTACTACTGCTGCTGCTGTTACTTCTACGACTACCTCTCGGCTACCTCTCGGCTACCTCTCGGCAACCACTGTCACTGCTACTGGAGGCTCAACGACCAACAACGTCTACGACATTAAAATGAGATCGAGATTAACAAATAAAATGTCAAACCAGGTCGGCTCAACTGACCACCTACCTGTGCAAAATGAGGGGTCGAATTGGTCCTTGACATGACTCAAGTATTCTTTTTGATTCTAACAAATGGCGGGTTCTTGAGTCCGCTGGGGCAATCTTAACATGAAGATTGGAACAATAAATACACGCAGTAACCCATGTTAAAACAGACTATGCAATGTCACTGACTAAGGCCGTGAGAAAAAAATGGAAACTCAAAATGAGAACGACTAGTCAAAACCTTTGACACTCCTTTTTCTTGACCATTATTAAACAGGTTACGAAGTCGTACCTGCCCTGGAGTAAAACCCTCTTTGTTCTTTATATGGATATCCGCACCTCGACTAATTAGTAATCTGCAAAGAACACGATATAAAATATTAGTTTATCACCACGATCTGCGAACAGAGAAAAAAAAAGAAAACAATAAAAGCAAATAAAAAAGGAAGTAATTAGTAAATATAAATTTACCTTGCTCTGTGATGTGGTGCAAACACAGTGTATGACGTTTATAAAAGCAGCGGTTATGTCAGTTTAAACATGTTGTATATATGTTGTAGGTTAAAATGAATTTCAGATCAAAATGGTTCCAAACTAATTTAGTTTGTTTTTTTTCTTTGTTTCAGATTATTGGAGGACTATGGAAATTAATCTGAAATAAAAGAAAAAACAAATCAAACTAAACATTTTAACCTAAAATTCATTTGAACCTACAACAAATATACTATACATATACTATATATATAGCCATTAATAATTGCTTTCATTTATATTTTTTAGTGCCACCTGACAAGCTGACAAATAATGGTTTTGAAAATCGCACACATGAAAAAGGAAGCACTTTTGGATGGCAAATTTTCACCCCTTATTAATCCCGTAGTGCCAAGTCTTTCAACTTAAAGTACTGTAATGCATTATCACTTTTAATTTTTCTCATTACTTACTGCACACAGGCATAGTTATCTTCTCGCACAGCAATGTGTCTGAAACAAATAGAACGATATACAATCAGCACAACAAAGGAAATAACACTGGACGCGAGTTTAGTATAGGACCATTGTCAATGGTATATTGATAATCATACATTGTCAATTGCCATCAATATCTCAGTCAAACGCATCTGACATAACTCAACTGATTGCTGATCAATCACACTGAAAAACTGAGGTCTGCGAAGATTCGATTTCAGTTTTATCCACGGCAATTTAAGTCACCTGAGATAAAACTTTCCATTTGAAAAAAATAAATAAATAAATAAAAATAAAAATAACAATAAAATCAAACATGCTCCTCCTGAAAGCCTGCATAGTCTTCGATATCTAACACCAAATGCTCCATAGTTCAATTGTGTTCATTAACACATGACCACGAGCAACTGTGTGGTAAAAGGACTTGTCGTTGCTTAACGGCTTAACTTCTCTAGGAACAAAGTTAATGAAAGTAAAAATGTTTCCCATAATTGAATAAGAACTTTTTGTAGAATTTTCTGCATAGATGCTAGCACCGAGCGATATATACTTATAAGACATGGCATAGACATTTTGAACTAAAAACTGACTATTTCCAGCACGAAATATCTAGCAATTATTCTCTTCAATCCCTGTGAATAGTGTTAAAAATGCTGGCCCGAGGTGGTTAGATCGCGAGTAGTCTTTTCTTTTCTCCTCATTTCTTGTGCGAGGAGCGCGATGCTCAAACTACCACGGTACGAGCTGCGAGCTGCGAGTGGTGATTGGCGAAGCCGCGAGGCGTTGAGAAATTAATATTTTGCATAATTATTTTGCTAACGTCTGCACCATGGATCTAAGGCTAAAAGACAGACTGCTCGCGGTCTTGGGCCAATCAGATTACTCAAAAATCCAAGGTTGCTCAGTTGATATGTTATAGATGAGCACAGTTACAGCAACCATGAAGTGTATCCCAAGTCACATAATCGCGAATGTGTTTAAAACGATATTAAGAAATGCAAACTTACAAGGGTGTGTCCTCACGCTTATTAAGACTGTTGATGTCCGTGCGCTCGTCTAACAGCAGTTTAGACACTTCAAGATTGCCAGAGAGAGCTGCCCAGTGAAGGGGTACATTAAGTTCCTGAAAATGAGTTGACTCAATGACAATACTACCAAAACTTATTACAGGGTACAGTTAACTCAGTCGTATTTTAAGCCACAGCACGTACCATTCTAGAGCACATCATAGCGTCACACTAAAGCCAATCCAAATAGAAATAGGAAAATTCTACAGAAAAATTAATTGCCTGACGAATGAATTCTGGCAATGTGTCAAAGAAAATCAAAGTACTTTTGCTTCGTTTCCCTGTCAATCGGCTTCTTCCACACGAAAAAAAAAGCACCAGTGCAATTGCAGGCCAAATACCCTCGTTTCGTCAGCTAGTGAGAATGTGCATTTTCTTTGACGTTTGCGTTTCTATGGTAACTCCCAGGGCAACCTTGAGTTTTTTTTTATTTTAAGTATGACAATGTTAAAAATAATCTTCAGAGACAGATCCAATTCTTAAGCGTCAGACGTATCACGAAACAAGAGTTCCAAGGAGCTGATATTCATATTTTTAAAATCGTCTTTTCTGCACGTGTGGTACTCACACAAACCTACCAAGTCTCTAATGTGGACATTCGCTCCCTTTTCAATCAACAGGCGAGTGGCATCTGTATGTCTAGCCTCTGCAGCCCACATTATTGGAGTCCAGCCACCATCATCCTGTACCGAGCAATATCACAAACAATACTGTTATTCACCACTTGTAATAGTCAAGTCAATACAAAGCCATCGCCATGAAATGTTTCGTTTCTCATCAACTTTTCATTTCTGAAAGTTTGTCGGTTGCTCGGGCATAAATAATTGGATAAAAACTGAAGGAAGGGGCCTGAGTACAGGAAAAGCCTGAATGCTAAGTATGAAGTCTAGGTAGCATGCGTGATTATTTCAAACCAGCGTAACATATCTGACTGTGCACTTTCTTTACACTATGCAAGATTTTGCTCATGAATTTTCCTTATGAATGTGCTTTCCTAATCGCTCACATTTCCAATTTCTTTTCTGCGCTAAGAAATTTAAGCAAAGTTTGATCACATGTTTTTCATTCAAACCATAGAATATCAAAAATGTTATCTGGCTATTTTTGGCTTTTCGTAAAAAATGGAAGATGCGGCGATGAGAAACGAAACATTTTATGGGGATGGCGCAATACGTAAAAATAATAAGACCATAAGGTGGTAAGGTGTCTTCTGAGAACGTACACCGAAGCCTTCAGGAAGGAAATCAGTTGGAAAGGACAATAAACAAGATAACATTTATTTGGCTTGAACGAATACATGAATAATTTGTAGTTGAATGATATGTTTCTCAGCCTCTCAGTTTGCGGCGATTCAAATTGTTAATGAAAATTGGACTTAATAAATCGACGATGAAGGACATCAATGGGTAATCGATGGGTAATCACTGAGTAATCAGTTGATTAGTCATTCACTATCAACCTCGTTTCCAGGGTCCTCTCCTACTCGGCCCCGTGACAAGACAGAGAGAGAGAGAGAGAGAGAGAGAGAGAGAGAGAGAGAGAGAGAGAGAGAGGGAGATTCTGGTCTGGTCCCGTGTCCCTTGGACAATTGATATCATAAGGGAGGGATCCTTTGATTTCAACACTTTGTCGACAATATTTTTGTCAACTTCAAAGAGAGGCTATTTGTAAAAGTCTCGAAACATTACGACCGCCACAACGTGCGTTATATTTTTCAGTTGCCTTCACTTTGCGATTTCCAGTTGCAGTTTCTCGAATATCAACCTTAAAGCAAAGTAGGTTCAGTGCCTAGAGGCAATTTATCGTGGCCAAGATGTAGTGGCTGTGTTGCCCACAGGATATGGAAAATCATTCAGCCCTACTCCCCGACAAGATGAATGGACAATCGCAAGTTCGCGCTGTGATCGTGGCTTCTCCACTGAACGCTCTGATCAAATCAGAAGAAGTTCCGAAGGATCCTTAAATGCTGCAGCACTAAGTGTGAACAGAAAAAAAATTCGACAGATTTGCCGACGCCAATTTCAGTCGTTTGAAAAATGCTAGCTATGACCTCGTGTTTATTCACCACAAAGCATTTTTATCATGCACTAGGAAGGAACGAGGACTGACTTCAGAGCGCGGGTAAGAACGAAGCTATGCTATAAATATTTTATTACACGTAACAGGATAATTTTATTCCATAAAGCTGATTTGTAGAATTCTATACGCTTTATTTTCACATGTGAAAAGAGCGTATACAGCCAATCAGAATGGCGTACAGCAGTTTCACGTGTGAAAGTATAACCAATCAAGGATAGCGCAAGGTCTTTCTGAGCCAATCAGAATCGTGCACCGTTACATTCAGATTGCTTTTCAGATTTGGCGCCTTTTTTAGCAGCGCGCCTCCTCCAGATTTTTCTTGCGAAAACGGAAAAGGCGGAGGAAAGCTCTAGGTTTGTGTCGGTTGGTTGCTCCGTAGACGAGTTTGTAGACTTTGTAAAAGATTTTTCCCTAAGATACACCGCTCACTCGCAATATACTATCGAAGCCAGTAAATGTACTCGTGACCTTTTGATTGACGTCAAACATTCTTGTCTTCAGCAGCAGTGAAATGAGGTCTACATGTCCTTGACGAGTTGCCAAGTGGAAGCATGTCATCCCATGTATGTCCTGCAAGAAAATTGCAATAAATTGGTGAGTAAACAGTGAAAACGTTGTTGAATACTTGAATCCGCGGGCGAGCAGGAAGAACCAAATCATCTGTGGTGATTGGCTACCAAACTTGCGACGTGGGGCCATCTTGAACTACATTGAATTTGCATAGTCATGGTCATTAAATTACTCGTATTCAAACTAAGCCAGTGAGTTTTGCATACAGGTTATGAATCTTGTCTTTCTACTTGTAACTTTTCGATAAGGAAATGATTGTACAAAAATGGAAATACCTTCCCCGTAAGGACTGCTCCACATTCGATCAAATACTCAACAGCTTTGACTTTATGATTATTTACGGCATCAAACTACGAAAAAGCAAAATGAGACGATTTAACACTCTAACAAACGTTCAAAATGTCATTTTAATGACATAAAAAAGTATTAGTGATAAAAAAGAAACAATAATAATAATAACAACAAAAAAAAACAACAACAACAATAATAATAATAATAATAATAATAACATCTTGGAAAGGGAAAAACGAGGGGAATTAAGAAAAAGGGGAAAGTTCAAACAGCCTGAAAAGAAGTACAACATCAGGAGAAAAAAGATCACAACGGTGATTGAAGAGTTGAAATAGAGGATACTTGCTAAAGCCGCAAAGATTCAGAGATATGTATAACGGGTCATGCAGTATAAGCAGAATGGACTATTTCAGCAAGATCAGAAGAGAATCTACCAGGAGTTGAACGGTACGGCCAGGAGTGACAATAGAGACCTTACGCAACAGGACGGCTGGAAGACTCAGGACGGCAAAATGACGAAAAAATGTCGCGTAAGAATGGGAATGCAAAGTCTCGCGCGACATTTTTTCGTCATTCTGCCGTCCTGAGTCTTCCAGCCGTCATGTTACGTAAGGCCTCTAATATAATCCTTGATGCTGACGATAGTAAGACGTTTTGGAGTGACATCTGGAGTGTAAGACAAGAGCATAACAGGAATGCAGAGTGGCTGACTAACATTCGAAATGACATTAGGAATGACCAACAAAGAGAACTGGTGATAACATCTGGATGATAACTACTCAGTGTAGAAAAATGCCAACTTGGAAAGCCCCCGATCGGGACGGTGTGCAAGGTCTCTGGTTAAAAAAAGTTAGCGCCCTTCAAGGAAGAATTGCTGATCAGTTGAATAACATCTTGAATGAAGAAGATAGGTTGCCAGAATGGTTAACCTTCGGGAGAACGATTTTATGTCTGAAGGAGCCTAGTAAAGGCAATGCAGTTAACAACTTTAGACCTATCTCTTGCCTTCCCCTTAAGTGGAAGCTCATGACAGGAGTCATTGCTGAGGCGATGTATGAGCATCTGGAGGATATACTACCTGAAGAACAAAAGGGAAGTAACAGAGGAAGCAGGGGGTCTAAAAATCAACTGCTGATTGATAACGTGATTCTTAAGGACTGCAAAAGAAGCCGCACGAACCTTGCCATGACCTGGATCGATTACCGCAAGGCTTATGACACGGTGCCACACAGCTGGATAATGGAATACCTGGAAATGTTTGGTCCTGCGGCTAATGTGAGACAGTTTCTCACGAGCAGTACGGATGAGTGGAAGACTGAACTGACATCACGTGGACAGACATTGGGAGTTGTGAAAAACAATAGAGGAATCTTCCAAGGAGATAGCCTTTCGCCGCTGTTGTTTGTATTGTGTATAGTGCCACTTTCATTAGTACTAAGAAGGTCAAAAGCTGGGTATGAGTGGGGAGGGCGTGAGTGCAAGATAAACCATCTACTGTTCATGGATGACCTGAAACTGTTTGGGAAATCTTACGAACAGATTAATTCCCTTGTGCAGACAGTTCATATATTTAGCGCAGAGATAGGAGTGGAATTCGGAATAAAGAAGTGTGGGATGCCAGTACTGAAACGAGGTAAATTTGCTAAAATGGAAGGAATTCTACAACCAGACGGGCACGTTATGAAGGAGGTCGACGAAAATGAGTATAAGTAGATAGGAATCCTGGAAGCAGATCATTTGAAGGAGAAGGAAAAGAAAGACTTGGTTTCCAAGGAATATAAACGGAGGCTGAAATTGGTGGTAAAGACAAAGTTGAATTGAAGGAATAAGATCGTGGCTGTTAACACATGGGCTGTTGCAATTCTAAGGTATAGTACCGGTGTGAGAGAATGGAAGGGCGAAGAACTGAAGGAAAGAACTGAAAGAACTGAAGGTGATGGAGAGAAAAACCAGAAAGACAATGTGTCACCATATGGGGCTTTACACCCCAAACGTGATGCAGACAGGTTGTATCTGTCACGACGGAAAGAAGGACGAGGCCTAATTAGTTGCAAAATGTGTGTGAAGGCTGAGGAAAATAATCTGGGATGGTATCTGAAGAATTCAAACGAGAGATTGTTGGCGGGAGTAAGGGGGGAAGGGATCTTGAACAGTGATGCAGTAAAGGAAAAGAGTGACTTTAAACAAGAAACACAGAATGCTTCCTTGAATAGATGGAAAGAGAAAAAAATTCGTGGACAATTCCTGCGCTTATTTTCGCAGCCCAAGAACAGGAACTGAGAATGAATTATGTTAAGTTCCACATTGACAAATCAGCGGATTCCCCACTTTGTAGATTGTGTGGTGAGAAGGGCGAAACAATAAACCACATTATTTGCGAACAAACTAGCGCAGAATGAGTGCAAGAGAAGGCACGAAAATATTGCCAGATTGATCCACTGAAAACTCTGTTGTAAGTATGATATTGATAGAATTGACACATGGTGTGAACACCAACTAGAAAGGGTTGTGGAAACGAAAGTTATAACAACTTGTGGGACATGAACATTCAGTGTGACCATATCATTACAGCCAGAAAACCAGACGTTGTTGTAGAAAAGGAAAATAACAAGGCAATCATTGTGGATATTGTGTCACAGCAGGGTGCATGAGAAGGAAGGTGAAAAGGTTGAGAACGTCATCACTTCCCTCATTTGCATAATACAAAAAGGCAAATATCTCTAAAACGAAAAAAAGATAGTCACTTTGAACTTTGAAAAGCCTTTCAAATAAGCAGCAATCATTTTTTTACTTCATAGGCACTTTCATGTGATTAATCGCAAGATATATTAATGTAATATAAACAAAAGAAAGGAAAGCGTTCAAGATCCTGGATGTGATTGCCACAAAAAACGTCATGGGAAGCCTTGCCGTTGACAAATTCTAATTGGCTTACGACACTCTGTCGCGCTATAGAATTTTATTCGAGAACACGTTTTTGTGTGTAACTTGTGCTCGTTTCAAGACTTTGAAATAATGTTATTTGGAAAAATGTTGTTGAATACACGTTTAGCTTGGTATTATACCAAACTCGTAAAACATCATCCCTTTAAGGTCTACGGTAACCTTAAGCAATAAGAAACAGAGAAATGACTTTCACTTTTCATAAACAATTTACTACTAAGTATCTTTGAAACAATTCTGAATCAGGACCTATGACCCATTGCGATGCACAATTCATCCTTAACATTAAAGCAATTCAGTAAACACAAAATACCTTCAAGTGTACACTAATATTCTTTACAAGTTACTGTGAGCCTTGACTATATGTTAACTGCCAATATATTAAACTTACTAAGGGTGTTCTGTTTTCATAGTCCATCAAGTTCAAGTCACCTCCTGCCTGCAGACAACACATGTAATTATAACTAATGCACCACTAGAGAATATGTTGCAATATATATCTGAACATTTTTAAATCATCCCTGAAGAAAAATCCAATGCTAATAAGTAATATAAGTTCCTTTTAGTATTTAAGTAGCAATCTGTTTCTTATCAATTTTGATTAAGACCAATAACGCGAAAATACTTTCCTTTACGCCCCCAAAAAATCGTGTAAAAGCCTGTTACTTTCACGAGTGAAGTAGAACAAGGAAAACAAAGGAGACAAAACTAGGAAAATAACAGGATTTCAAAGGAAACTGCTATCAATGCCGGTGCGTGTGGGTGTTACGCAGACTACTCGAGTTTGTGCACGTGATTCAGGTTCCCTAAGTTCACGAAAGAATTCCCGTATTTGGCTGAGCTTTTTCAAGATGTAAACGGTACTTTGTGGGGAAAAGGACACCAGATAAAGAAAAAATAATAATTATGGGGTTTACATGTCCTAATTTTTAAGTTTCTTTTTCAGATGGCATAGTCACAATGCAAGACAAATATCAACAAAGGAACGTTACTACACCAGTCTTAAACAGTTTATGATGTCAACATATCCTCCTGATGCAGCGGCATGCATTGCAGTCTTGCCCTTTGCTGAAACAACTTGAAGGTTTGGGTCACATCCCTCAACTGTAAAAAATATTGTACAAGAGCAGGGTTTAAACAGTTTTGTAAAGTAGCAGACATATTTTTTAAAGTACCGGACGTGACTGTTTTGGCGCCACACGGCGCTTAGCAAGCGCCGAAAAACCCTCAAATCTTGGACTCAAAGTACCCGACATGACATGGGAAACGATCGGACGAAACGTCCGGCCTCCAGCCTCAAATGAAAACCCAGCAAGAGACAGGGTCAGTCATCGTACTAAAGCATCATAGCTACACTGTAAACAGACGACAACAGTAATCAGAAAAACGGTATCAGGGCTCGAGACTAACGTTTTAGCTCACTAGCCTCTTGGCTGGTAACAGGTTTAACGTTACCAGCAAAAACACAATTTGCATTAGCCAAACTTGTCATGCGCAGTTTCAGTGATGTGGTTTATGAGAATGGTCGAGCTCAAACATATCTATCTAAATATAAAAATTATTAAGAAATGAATTTCAACGGTCGCACACAACGCCAATTTTTATTAAATATTCTCATATTCGATGATATCGTATTGGTTTCATTTCTTTTCTTTTTTTCCTTGAAATACTGAAAACTGGCCTTTTGATAATAAATTACACAGAGAGAGTGAGCAACTGAGACATTCACGTCTTGTGTGAACCGACTCCCTTTGCATTTCAAGATTTGTGAAATGAATAATCTTAGCTGGATGTGGTTTTGAGAAGTTCTGTATCTCACAATAGATTTGAAAGAGCTTCAATGAACACTAAAAATTAAACATTTCTTCCTTCAGATAATTGAATTAATCTTCAAATAAAAAAAACTAGATGCTCTCTTTTCTTTAGTCACTGGTTTCCTATACAGTTTTTCTTAACCAGTCGTTTTCAAGGCAGTTAATTTTGTGAAAAACGCACAAAGTCTCTGTTTTTATTAGTGTGTCCTATCTCGAGTGTCCTATCTCGAGTGTCCTTATTTGTCCGAAATAACGTTAGACTGTTCACAGTCCCCAATTTTTCCGTAGGTTTTTAAAGACTCGCACGCTTCTATTGCACAACCGCCATATTGGTTTGTATGCGCGAACGCAACCTGAGGAGAGTGTCTAAATTACTAAGCGGGGCCTAGCCAGGTTACATTGAGGTCCTGCCCCCCTCGGTAGTTTAGACACTCTCCCCAGGTTACACTCGCTCGAAAAAAATCAAGATGGCAACCGTTGTCATGAAATTCCTACGGGAAAATTGGGTACGTGAACAATCTAATATAAAAATAACTTCCGTTTTTTCCATCCACTACTAGAGCGCTTGACAAACTAACGGTTCAATTTTTTGAAACTGTTTTATCAGACCATTCAAATCGGTGTCAGTTACGTTCACTAGAAGTGTACAAGGATCTCAATATAATGAGTTCAAGTTTATCGGCTGACCGAGTCAAATGCGAGCCTGTTTTAAAAAAGCGTACATATCTCTGAACTAGACGCTATAGGGAGCCTTCATTCGGGCTACACTTTACTAATACGTCTTCAAACAAACTTGAATGTGTCAGTACACGCTAGAGCGAGGGTGGATCCAGGGTAGTTTAAGTGATTTCCAGAAATCACTCAAATGTTTCCGAACCTGCGTTGGTTATTTCTCAGGTTCTTTCTTTTAGCTCAAGAAATCAATTATCCTTCTTGTTGTAGTGTTTATTATGAAATGAAACAAAGAAAAAAAGTGTCGAATCTCGTTGTACCGTCAATTACACAGCAAATCCAGTCCTTCCCGAACGAATTCGACAAGTCTCCGTTTGCGCACTTTCGTCCTTTGTCGAGACTTCAGAGAACAACACGAAAACATTCGTAGGCACGACCGGACAAAATTTGTACGCAGTGGGCGGGACTGGTTGGGTTATGGATCTTTTCACATATCACTCAAACCCTCTTCTAGTGGCCAGAATCACTCACATTGTCTTGCGAAATACTCAAACGCGACTGTAATTGGCTACCCAGGACATAAACTATCGTGCAAACTACTGACAATTGTATATAAAGGGAACCCTCTCCCTGCAAGTCCGTTCGTTTGTTGTTGTTCCGATTAGAGTTCACCGTTAACTTACTACAGAGAAAGAGAGGGGAATTTAAATTATTAATTATGGTTCGAGGCGATCCAGTTTGTCAAAAGGAGGCCTGTTCTCAGTATGATGTTGGTTTGGTTTTCAAGAAAATCAGCTCATATTCGGACCAGGACAAGTTCACGTTCATAGAGAATGTGTGGAAACCAGGTGAGCTATTTGACTTCCCAACGTCCGTGGAATGTTCGAATTCTAACGTCATTTTGTGTGGAGCTGGCTGAAAAGATTTCCCTGGCTAGCATACTCTAAATATGTCGATGGTGCAATTTGTTTACCGTGTGTTTGTTTTGGAGTCCAGTGTGGGCCAAATACGAATAAACTAGACAAATTGTACAAGTCTCCACTCACAATTTGGACGTCCGCCACTTCTCATTTTACGAAACACGTTCGCGATGGAGAATTTTGTGAGAAATATATGAAGAGAAGCGGTCCCAATTGATCAGCAGATCAACAACTTACTTCAACAGCAAATCAGCAGAAATCGCGAAATTCTAAAATCCCATATTGAAACAATAAGACAATAATGTGTCGAACAAGGTGGATTGAGCGCATTGATGGTATGGACCGAATCGTGGAGCTTCTTCACCCAGTTGAGGCTACACTTGAAGACTTTTCAATGAACAGAAATGCTCCTAGCCATGGGAACTGGAATCAGGAGAGTAGAAATGATGCACAAGCCTTAATTAATGCAATCACATTTTCCTTTATTGTTACTCTTGTTATTGTGAGACACATTTTAGACTTAACCAGACCACTCACAGTTAGGCTACATGAGAAGCTATGGATCTTCTCAAAGCAAAAGAGAAAATTATTCTGTTAAAATCAGCATTAACAAATATGCAAACTGACATTGATACCATGCACCGTGCTCTCTATGAAGAATCTGTTACCCTCGCAAAATGTGTTTCAGTACAGCCAAGCATGCCCACGATAATTCAGAGGCACGTTTACAGAAAAAATGCACCATCTCCAACCCCTGAAGACTATTACAGGATCAATTTGACAACAGAATTCCTTAACCATATTCTTGCACAACTGGACAGCAGATTTGAAGATGATGTTTTTGTGTGCTACAAAGGATTTTCAGTGATTCCATCTATTTTGTTGGCTACTGACCCCATTTGGAAGGATAATGTTAAGGAATTTTGTAACCATTACAGACAGGATATCCCTAATTATGCAGGTTTACCAGCAGAGCGATTGTTATGGGAAAGAATGTGGAAGGGGAGACATGATAGAAGAGGAGATACCCCTGACAGCATAGATGTCACCCTGGAACAAATTGACAAGGGTGCTTATGTGAATAAATATACAATGCGTCAAATCCTGATAACCATTCCCATTTCATTTTGGCATCTTGTGAAAGGTCCATCTCAACCCTCCGAAACCTGAAGACTTATTTTAGAAGTACAATGGTCTAGGATAGACTGAATGGATTAGCACTGATGCATGCCCATAGAGTGATGGAATTAGATCTTGAACAAATTATAGACTTATTTGCTAATTTACATCCCAGAAGAATGAGAATAGAACAATGTAACAATGTTTCTTAATATTCACTAATAAATCTTGATATATTTTTTCCTCCATTCCCACTTTGAGTTGACTGAGCTGATTCCCATTGGAGAGATATTTGCACTCCCACAAGCATTCAAGACAAAGAAAGGCAAATTTCTGGACAAAAAAAATATTTATATTGCCAAAAACAGTTTAACTCTATGGCTTAGTTTAATGTTGTTCTGGTTTGTACAAAATTATGCCTTTTGGAGGAGGTGCTGTTAATGTGTCTGAATGGGTTGCACGTGCTCTCAGAATGCAGGAAAATTGCATTCTGAGAGCACTAAATTTCAAAGTTTCTTGAGAAGCATGCCCCCAAACCTCCTTAGTTGAGTTGGGGCAAATCACTCATGTAAAATCCTGGATCCACCCCTGCGCTAAAGGTGTTATATGGCTGGTTCCGCGACGGCAAAAACCTACCAGACTGTCGCACCTGCAGTTCTTGTTGACGTTGACAATTGTTTGTTTTTATATGATTATGTTTCTGATAATAAGTCGTGTAATTTCCCATTATTTCTTGTATCTGAGCAACACGATTATTTTACACGAAGTGCATCTGCTCAGCAATTACACATTCCCCACTCAAGAATTAATATTCGAAGGTTTTGCCCTACCGTCATTGGAAAATACTATTGGAACGATCTCCCCCTTTCTATTCGCAATAAATCATCGAAAATCCTGTTCAAAAAGGCACTTAAAATATATTATCTTGCTCGGTATTGACTTGTGTGTGTGCGTGTGCGTGTGCGTGCGTGTGTGCGTGTTTGTGTTTTAATGAAAAACAAAACTACAAAAGAATATAGTCAATCTTGTTAAAGGGCCATGATTAGTTTTACTATAATGTGCCCTTCTCCATTCTAATTTTCTTCTTTTATTATTATTATTATGTACGCGTAGTTTTAGCAACTTTGTACCAATTGATATTGTACAACTAATGTATTATTGATATTGTACAACTATTGTATTATTGTACAACTAATGCATTATTGTACAACTAATGTATTATAGGATGGAGTAAAAATAAAATACAAATACGCTGTGTTCAAACTGAGTGATTTTATGAGAAACTTCAGTGATAATTGGGGTTCAGCTTGTAGCCGAGACTTTTTTTTGAAAAATAAGACATTCGGTAAATCAGTAACCTGCTCAATAAACGAGGTCAATGGTTTGGCTTGAAGCCATTGACATTTGTTCGTGTGGTGGCTTTAAAAAGAGCCGGATGTTATAAGTTTGTCACTCTGCGCTGACTGTTTTGAATTTCTTCGTGATCTCGGTTTGTTTACTATTCGGATTAATGTTGACCAATGAGCTTCCTTGGTTCCCACAGTAGAAAAACAATTGTGATCCCAAGTTATCGAAAGCGAAGAAGCGATATTTGGGAACAACAAGTATGGAATATTAACCAAGGTTGTTTACCATTTACCGAAAAATTCCGCAAATTTCGGTTGGAATGTAATGGTAAGACTATTTTGGTTTGCCCGACCAAGATTTTCCAAAATAAATGGAACGTCTTGAAACGTAGTCCAAAATTTCCAAGCAGAATATCCAAACGGAAAATGTGTTTACCATTTGCTGTTCTCCACCAGTTCCAAGGCCTACTCCAATACATCCGCCATCGGAGTTGGACGTTGCGACGAGAACAGTAGAAGCCTGATCTGGTCGCCAGCGCCGGACCATGGATTCGCTTCCACGTATGATTTCCTGGCAATTTCTGAATAGTTTCAACTTGCTCTGCCTCGGCGAAGTTTCTTAACTTAAAGCAAATTGGAGTTTTCGATGTACGACGCGCTTTAGACATGACTACAAACACCAGCACAGGCCGAGATTGCAGTTGTTGTGCGACTAAGTCGGATTTGGATAGTTAAATTTAGCCCCAAGAAGTGGAGGGAAAGCTCAATTGCTACCACGGCTTTTAGTCATGGCTTTTAAAGCTTCATTCTCCAGCCCCATAAGGTCATATTTTGTTTGAAGATCGAATAAAATACTATTTGTGTTAAATCCATTTTACCGCCATGAAAAAACAATTAAACATTCTACTTTAGTCTCTACACCTCGCGGGTGACGTCATTGTTAACCCTTATATAGGCAATCTTGCACAATAATGCAATTTTCTAACAGGAGAAAACGGGAAAAAAACAACTCCATTTCAAGTATGATTTCAGGCATCCCAGTAAAATCTACTAGTACACTAATGCAAAGGCCGCAATCTGATTGCCTGAGCTGCTGCACACTATCAGCCATTACAGTGCAGCACTTGGTTTAAGATCGTTTTCAAAATGGCGACGTCTTCGCGTTTTAGCGAACTTTCGCAAGAAGATTTAGTATTTTGGTATTTTTTCACTGACACGATTCGTTTATAATGACTTTTACTAAAACAATTAGATTATTCGCTCTCGATTTCTATTTAAACAGTAGAGTGTTTCTGTCGAGGAGCTATCGGCTAATAGTTACCAATTCAGGAATTTCAGGATGACGAATTTACAGAACTTGAGGTGGCTCCCGAATTCCGTCCAGAGCACGTCGTATTCACTTGGATGGTAAGAAAGAACATAATCCAGACAATCGACCAGCCAGTGGCGAAAACTTGCTTTTAGTAACCTTGCCTTAGATTTACATTGCACTCTTTTTTGTAAGACAGTTAGCCTTTGCTTTGATCCTCTGAATTTCTACAGTGCGATTGACGGAAAAATATCGGGTTTATATAGACGTCACCACAAATAATCTTTCGCAAATATTCATTGCACGACATTTTCTTAAACCAAATAAGAAAGTGATAGAAAATAATTAATTAATAATTATAATAATCAATTAATAATAAATAATATAAATAATAAAACATTAATCCACTAAATAACTAATAATAATTAAATAATTAATAATAATTAAAATACAAATTAAATACAAATATATGTCACAACTGTACAAATTTCATTTTTGAAAGCATAGTCATGAGCAGTAAGTGATGGTTATTTTTGTTTCTTACATATAATTTTTCTAGCACTGTGCTTTGAACTGAATGAAATTCAATGAATTTTGTTTATTATAACTAATTCTTCCCACAAATTATGAACATTTCTATTCTTTCAAGTAGACTCGAGGATGTCTACTATCTAAGAATTAGTTGGGACCCAGGGACTTCATGGCAACAAGAACATGTATTTGAAAAAAAAAAAACAACAAGAACATGTACAAACTGCAATTCCAAAACTCATTAATAATTCATAAAGAAAATACAAAGGAAATTGATGTTTAATGAGTGTCTTTATATTTGATATAGACACGGCTAACATTTGTGTTCAATTTTCTTGGTCAAAATACACCAAAAGCCAAAGTTTAGTGTAATAATGAATAGTTCTACATAAAACGTTTTTGAAGCCGTTCAATAAACTCGCATTTCGTGCTTTATCAGCATAAAACACTCAGCTATGCCTCATGTTTTACTTTTACTTTACTTTAATGATTTTACAAATAATAACTAATACATGCTGTTGGGGAACCTAACACCAGGAATGAACTTCCCTAATACATAGGCCACCAGAAAATATAAATAATGTTCAAGTAAAATGAAAATATTAAATATGGATATAATACTATAAATATACTAGAAATAAATTATGAGTCTATGTATATTGATAAGTGTCAATGCACATATATGAATATAAAAACATACATATATATATATATATATATAGATAGATAGATATTTATGTATATATAAAATGAGATAACGTAGTTACAAAAACTAATTTATTTAATCTTGGCGATCAATATAAGGGCAATATGATTTTAGGTCCTTTTTAAACATTGAGACTGATTCACTTTTGCTCATGGATAAAGGTAAGTTGTTCCAAAGTCATGCAACTCTAGAAAAGAATAAAGACTTAAATAAATCTGTTCTTGCATAATTAATTTTAAAAGCTAATTCAGTGTTCCTTAAATTATAGGGTTAATGCTCTGAATTATAAACTTGAAATTGGAAATATCCAGGTCATAATAACCTTGTAGACATTTAAAACAGAAAAAGTAAGTCGAAATAGATTCGTCTTGAAGAAAGTGACATCAGGCCAGTCTTGTGTAAACGTTCTTTGTATAACTTGTTCCCTACCATAAGTTTGGTAGCACGACGCTGTACAGCTTCAACCATGTCACAAACTGATGCAATGACGATCCCTTACTGTGATATTTAGTTTGTCATGCATTCCGCTCAAAAACATTGGCATTTCGCAGCTATTCGAGATCAACTGCAGCTCAAATCGAAAAGAAACAGAAACCCAAATAGGACAAAATAGGAAAAATCAAATACCACATTGGACACCAAAACCGAAAAACTGTGGGTATTTTTACGGAAACCAAAAACCAGTTGCTAAAAAACGAAAAATCCGCAAACCACAATGAACACCAAAATCGAAAAACCGAGCTTTTTGGGCACAAAAGCCAATCTAAAAAATAGCCAAAACCGCAAAACCGAAAATCCCAATGCCCTCATCATGTATGCTACAATACAATGTCCCTAACTTGGTTTCAATTATTCAGGTTTTGATTTTCAAAAAGTAATACATTTTTAAGTTTCCAAGAAAATCACAGGCCATGATCTTTACATATTTTGTAGGAAAAATAATCTTAAAATATGCATGCAATGCAAATTTATTTTTTTTATTATGATGCAGGTTTCAAAGTTGTAATAATCTAGTTCTATTTCTAAAAATTAATTGCTAACTCATACCTAAAAATACACCTATCAACTTAAGTGTATCACTCACCTAGAAGAGAAAGCACTTTGTGAATATTGCAAGATTTGGCAGCACTAAGAAGATTCCTAGGAGAGACTTTAAACTTCTTGAGGGTCCTGTTGTGTACAAAAATACAATAACGGTGATTTTAATTATAAAATTAATTTTCATTTTAATTAATTTAATTTATTTATTTAATATAACTAATGTGAGCTCATTTTAATTATTAAAATAACTATTACCTTTATGTTACTAAATTAACAGGCAATCAAGCTGACTCTACTTTAAATTCAATTTAGTTTGTCTTCCAATCTGAGTGAAATTAAGACGGTTGATTTTTTTTGAAAATCAAACGATAAAACAGAGAAGCACGATAAAAACTTTCCATGATGCATTTCCGCAACATTTTGTTTAATTGATAGATTTGTTTGCATCAAATGAATCCACAAATGAATTAAGCTCTGTTATGCCACACGCCAAATTGTTGATGGAAAATACACACAATACCAGGTCACTGGTCAGAGAAAATACAAAACAGCTAAATTAAATAACTGTTGGGCCTTGCATTTCTGTGAGACACTATATAAAATAGGATTTTTTTTTACTTAAAATGAAAATGTAAAGTGCAGAAGGAGCCTGGTAACCATTGAGCAAGCTAAAACAGTCAACATTATCTTACATCTGAATAATTCTTTAAATTTGCTGCGCAAAAGTAATTTATTTTGTCATTTGACTACAAATATCTCCAGAGCACCAATCATCCAATAATTATAACAATAAAATGATCAGATGATTACAATCTACATTGTATTTTCTGGAAAAAGCAGGGAGATGTGGGGCAATAAAGATGTGGGGCAATAAACAAAAACAAATGTTACCTTCATGATTACCATAACAGTACTCACCTCGTTGTTTGATCACACTCATTTAACATTCCACGAAGAATTTGAGGGTTTGCTAGAAGAGGAGCCTCCTCTGTGGTAACAATGCAATAACAATAACATTGTAATCCACA
>OX453281.1:11466007-11601261 GCA_949710005.1 Ricordea florida
GCTAGGTCACATATCGAAAAATTAATGATTACCTTACAGTTGAGCCACTGTCTGTGCTCATTTTGGCTCCTACATAATAACAAAACGAACACCTTGAGCAATGAATTGTAAATGCTTTCAATAAAAAAATTAACAACGAACCCCTATTGCTTTTGAAATTGAGGTATTAAATGGTACATTCTTTTATTTTGGCACTACAGGTCCACAAATACAATTTAGAAAATGTCCAAGGAAAATTTGCACGCTGATTAGTTAAAAATCATGTTTTTATAACTCGATAGAAACACAAAAAGTTGTCAGATTAATGATGTGTAAATCCCATAGTGTAGAGAACCTACATTTTGATGATAAATAAAACGATCAATTTTTCTTTATTCTTTGTTATTTTCCTTGGGTCATTTTATAAAAGAAATAGAAAACATTCTCTTCATGATTCTATTGAGTTATAGGAACACTTGTGAAAGTTTGCGAGAACTCAAAAAAGCTGTGGAAACACTTGCCTATGGTTCTCCTAAACTTCCACTCCTGTTTCTATAACTCAATAGAAACATGGAAAATGTTTTCTATTTCTTAAATAACTCATATCATATGACACAACACTAGTCTTCTTTTTAATAAAGAATTTTGTGTCTGTACTTTTGGTTACTTTTAGATTACTTCCATATAAATTATTTGAATGAATAACTCAGAAAAAATAATTTATTGCTTACCATAATAACAGCAATAATAACAATAATAATAATAATAGTAATATAAAATATAATATATTTTGGGGCAATTCCACACCAGTGATATGAGAAAACTGATTAAGAAATAAGTTGGACTTGAAATTACACCCTGCGCTACATTGCTGACAAGTTCTAGTACACAGAAAAATAAATTTCAGCTCCCTTGTGACAATGATGTATTCATGGTAGGGGGGTCCCCCAAAGTAAACATTAAAATTTTTTAAAGCAAACAATAGAAAAAAAAAAACAGATTTTTAACTTGCTGTATCAAACCTGGGAATTAACAATGACTACAAACACTTTAACTGCAGTCAACACAGGAGAAACATAAATTTCACCTTGAACTCTATTTAAAAATAGTTATAACAAAGGTAAGTTCTGTTACGGATGTTACATAACATTGGCAACATTTAAACAACAATCTTATTTTTTTCCTAAAATACCTATTTGAAAGATTTCAAAGACATCCTTGCCACACAGCTAGATGTCCAACAGAAACACTTTAGTGAAAGGAAATCTCTGGTGAACTGCAACATTTTTCAAGAAACAGCTTCAAAAATTTGTTATGGGCATTACATAGCAGATGTTACACTTCTTGAAGTTAAAAACATTACACAACAAGACTCTATGTCCCCCTAAATATCTATTAGTTTCACCTAACAACCATTTTGACACAAACAACAGCTTTTGAGAGGGTTACTATTCCTTTTTTTTTCTTTTCCTTTATTTCACTTATACATATTGAAGAAATACAAGCTCCACATATAGGAGGTTATTACATCTTAAACAGTTATACGTACACTATAAACAATTCTCAGAAGGATTGTCCAAGGAACACATGCAAATTCCACCTCTTCTTTTAGCTTTAGATCTTTCAAATATTTTTTCCTTAAGACTCTTTTGCTGATCTCAAATACCTTAAGTAACATTATCTGAAATAAAGAGAGTGGAATCTTTGTAAGGATTATCTTTCAAAGTTGCCGCGGCATTTGCTAAAGTATACTGTGTCTGAGTACCGCAGCAAATAAACATGTATACGGTGTGGCCTTCCTGCTTCTTGCTTTCTCGTCGTAGGCAAATGATGAGCTCTCATTATCTCAATCGACTCAGCTTCATTTGCTGCTGCATAAGGTCTTCAACAAAATCAATCACATGTATACCATTTTTCACTTCCCCTCTGGAATATTCCAAAACACCACATTGTTCCACTGTGACCTATTTTGTAAGTCATAAATTTCCTTGCAAGTTCCCCAACTGTTGACTCATCAACTTTTATATCCACTTCAACCTTTAAAGCTGCCAAGCCACCTTCCAAAGCCTTGCATCTTTCCTTCAAAGACTTGACATCCTTAGTTAGTTGAGACGTATTTTTGCTCAAGAGCTTCAAACCTTGAACAAATCTCCTCACATGTCTCCTCCTGATTTTTATTAATTTCAGCAAGTTTCTTGCTGAACTAGTCAAAAAAGTGTTGTCTCTGGCTCTGCCCACACTTGTTCTTCCTGTACTTTTACAATGCTTTTGCTGCCTTTTTTGCTGCTTTACCTTGGCCTTTTAAATTGTAGATGAGTGTAAATACTTGAATAACTCAATCAAAAACCTGGAGCTTGGGGAAGCAAGTTTTACTTTTCGCAGTGCATGCTTGTTCCCATCAGAGGGTTACTATTCTGAAGTTTCCAGAATAGAAGAGGTTCTGCCATTCTGATGAACCTAGTCACTTCTCACAGCTCTTAAACCCTTTTATGTTTCCTTATGACTTTGAAAATTTTTTCTACAGCTGGTTGTTCTTGAATTTCAATTGGCCCACTGATAAAGTGAGGAAAAGTAACAGGACCAGAAAAAATGTTTCACATGTGGACTTTGTCCATATCTTCTCATTTAGGCCAATAATAGGTAGTTGTTTCAACTCTGTGCAGGAACTTCAACTGGACAAAGTTGCCAGTTTTTTATTACTCTGCCAAATAATAGTTTTTTATGTATCTTGTGAGATGGACAATGTTTTCTTTAGCTCATGTAATATTACCCTTCCATTGCATTTCCTTCTCTTTACTTGAGCTTTTCTTGGCCTGAGAGCTTTCTTTCTACTTTCCCTTTTCCTAACTCTGTCTTTCCCTTTATATGCTGCACACATCTCTGCATTTGCTTTGCTTTTTCGTCCATAATTTTTGTTTTTTTTTTCTGTGACTTGATATTTCAAAGCTCACAATATATATATGCATATGCTCTAGAATATGAACTTAATATTCTGAATGGTCACCAGCAGATGCTTTTAGGCTCAGATAATTTGCAAAGACCATACACAAAGCTAAGTATACAGACAGTTATTTCATGTAAAAACCATGCAGTGTTCCCCTATGTGTCCTGGGATATTTCATAGCTTCTACATGATATGCCAACCAGTTTGATTCATAATACTAGCATATCTAATTTATATGATCAGGTAAATTTTACTGCTAAGAATATTGCTGTCGACAATAAAAAAAAAGATGATTTCTCCTCTACACTTGACAATGATTCACACAGTGTAACACACTAGGTTAAAGTTCAAGTACTGCTGTAAAATTGTGAATGTCAGTTGAAATGAAATCAACCATTTCAGTTGACACAACCACACAACTACAGGTATTTGGAAAAGTTTGTACAAAAAGCCCTAATACTACACAGGAATTTTGAAAAAATGCCAATGCACCAGATCATGCGGTTGTTTTTATGTAACATCCGTGACAGTTTTTTTTCCTATATTTCTGTAGGCACAAACATGTTTATCAATAGAAAATTGGACAATCCCTTTTATCCTTTGTCTGTGCTATAAATTAAGTTTCAAAACTGAGTGTGAGTGTAATGTTTGTGACTGTGGAATTGCCCATTAACGTTCTTAGAAGTTTACTGTCCAGCCTAAAACCCAGAGGTTGAAAGTAAAATTAGAAAACTTTAAATCTTTCTAAGAACATTTCAGATTATCTATTTCAGTAACTTTCACTTCTACTTTTGTGTTAAAAGAGGAAGTTCATGCAGTGTGCATTATATAAAACTTGGCCACATTTTCACCACTGGCTTATTTGTGACGGCACACAGATGGAGAGTTTTGATACAGAATTTCAAAAACATTTATCTACATGAAAAAAACGAAAAATAGAGAAAGAAGCAAAGATGAACTGTTTTAGCTGGTATCCAAACACAATGTAGTGTTTGATTTCCTGCCTTTCACTTGTGCCTTATTACATAAAATGACTTTCAAAAAGAATATTCTTACTCTTTCTTGGTGAAACATGACAGAACTGCAAAAGAAAACAATAACACAGAATTATTTAATTCTTATTCTTATTCCTTGATTACATTATTTTTAAATCTTGCTTATCACAAAACAGCAATACCATAAAGGAGAGGCATCGATATGGCTAATAATCATTGTGCTGCACCACATTTTTGCAATATTGGTAGTTTCTAGGAGCAACAGTTTTAACTAATCATTTACTGTACCATATTTTATTAAAATAAGCACCCAACCTTGAATTAGTGCTTATCTCAAATAAACACCCATTCTAAAGGCAGAAAAAAATTAATAGGTGCCCACCCCACCCCCTTCAAACTTGAATAAGTGCCCAGGACAGTTAATCAAATAAATGTGGTACCTCCATATCTTGATTTGTCTTATCTGCAGTTGCACATGCTGTGGAACTATTCTTTCCATCTGTTGATAAAATTAGCTCTACAGTGAATAAAGGTACAGTAACACTCACTACAGGTCTGAATAAATACACAACAAATTCTAGAAAGTGAGGTTATGTTCAGCATTAGAGTTCAATTTCCTTTAACCTCTGACACTTTGTACAATAAGTACAACTCAAAAAAAGAAGGCAAGAAGATTTCTTTACTTTGGAAATAAAAATGATGCATACTACTAAAAACTAAAGAAGCACATCATAGAATACATGTAGTTTCAGAGTAAGTTAAAACATGCATTATGCACACTACCATACTAATTCTATTATATTCATACTATTCCTGTTTGCACTAGAACATCTTAGTGTTACCTTCACTACTGGGATCACTATGTTGACCATCACTTTTCTCTCCTTCTTCATCTGAGTCTATCACTATAGGGTCATTGTTACTCTTCCCCTTATCAGCATACTTTGATGCATGTTGACGTAGCTGACAGCTACAAATTGTTTTGGTTACTGTCCGGCGGAACTGACCATCTTCTGTTGGGTGCAGAAATGTCACAAGTGCCTGACCTTCATGTTCCACTTGAGATGAGCTGACTGTTGTCACTTGACTACATTTCAAAATTTGACTCCCAGGTTTAACCTGCACAGAAGTCTCAGGACTTGAGTTATTTATAAATGAGGGAGAAGAACTTGAAGTTGGCTTAGGACTGTTTGATAAAGGCTGGTGAATGAATGGTGCTATCTTAACAATGGAGGGGGTTTTTGCTTCAGAAGAAGCACAATCTTTATTATCAACTGACTGCACTGGAAAACTGCATGTAGTATTAGTGTGTACATCTCGTAACATAACAGGAGCTCTGCAATTTTGTGATGTACCATCAGATGATGAAAGTTCTTTAGTAGATGATCTTGAGGAAGAATCTGCAACAGAGTTAACTAAAGATTTAAGAGTTGCAAAAGAAATAAAAAATTAGAACTTCAACATTCTAAATTGAATCCTAAATGGTACATCCTTCTCTAGTATGGACAACTACTAAAACCACAGTATATGACCTAAGTAACACCCCTGTATATTAGTGTTGGAACAGCAAAAAAAATTTTCTTTCTGTGTGTTTGCTTGCCCTATATTGTTTGCATTTTCATTTCAAATTGTGCAATTGTGCAGCTTTCAGTATTTATATCTGAGCAATCCAAATTTTTCAGAGTAATTTTCACTTTATATTCATATCTTCCACAAAAGTAGAAAAATGGTCATATCATATCTCTGTTGGTTTTTGAGAACAGGAATAAATTTGGCCAGACTGTACTGACAAACTACACCTCTTTTTCTACAAGCAGTTTTTCTAGCACTACCTATGTAACACGTAGATAAATACAAGGCCTGTGGAGCTTGTATGGTTGGGGTGCAGCCTTGGTTGGTTAAATTCAGCTGTTGCATGATGTTAAATGTCACCTTAGATTTCTTTCTGTGATAAATATTATGTTATGGTTGCAGGGTGGGCATGGGGGGCCATAAGGCATTGATCTACCTTGGTACCATTGAGGAGAGGACCCAAGTTGAGGAGGCTTGCACCTGCACTTGTCATTGCCTTCCCAAGGCACCGCTGTCCTAAAAGCTCCAGAAAAGTGATGCATTCCCCTCCCATCCACTGATCCTGATAGAATTCTTTCACTTCTATGCCCATGAACAAGTCTATTATCTGTTATTCCTGTGGATCCATTGGCACATTTGGCATTATCTTGTGACAGCAACTCTTTATCAAAGTACCTTTCACTTCTGAGATTTGCAGGAGGTGCATAAGGGTGGTACCGATGATTCTCATGACCATTCATACTTCATACTCCTAAAATAACGAAGTTATCCAACTTTTATTTCACATACATACAGTGCATACCTTAAAATGTTATTCCTAAATAGTGATTTCCCTTTTTTCAAAGCCACATGAAAAATAACTGACAAAATCAGCAAAATCTACAAGAGCACAAAACTTTCCGACGCCATTAACTCCTCCGTATTCTTAATGAGGAAGGAACTCCAGATTCATTATGATTGGATGTTAGCAACTAAATTGAAAATGAATGTATAAGAAACAAGTTGTTTCAAGCCAAAAAGGGGTTAGTACATGTATGCTCAATAGTGGACTTAATAATTATGAAACATCAATAATTAGATCATATAGTAACTAAATTTCTAAGAGTGTACATTGACCAGAATTTACAATGGAATGTTGACACTAATCATATTTTACAAAAAGTTGCTAAATGTAGATTGCCATTGTTCAAATTAGTTGCTACTTCAACTTATATAATTATTTTTGTTAGAATTTCTATACTATAATTTGATCAATTCACATTTACCGTAAATAAAATACATTATGACACAAAACTCAATAATTGAGCATCTGTTCAAAGTTTCAGGAAAGATTGAGTGCTAAAATCCAAAGCCAAAGAGTGACTTCCTGCATACACTGTAGTTGTAACAAATTCATGTTTTTTTTTTCCTTTTCCCTTCTTGGTTTGTTTCAACAAATATTTGTTACTTAAAATTACTTTAAACAGTATAATGTCTCTTCTATTAGATATGAGACTGGGCATGTGAACTCTTTTTACCACAGGTTTTTATTTACACACTGCCACACTTTTACCATTCTCTATTATGTATGATCATATACAATTGCTGTGTAGAAAATTAAAACTCTTTTTTCTACTAACAAAATGAATTCAATAAGTGCGTGTAGAAAATAATTATGCACATTATTGTACACAACACACAACCCTCTCATTCCTCCAGGCAAAGAGCTGCTTATGCACGAAATGTATAACTTATTTATTATTTTATCTTCTGGCCATTTGACAACCATAATTTTTCCCTCTAATCTCCCCACAGTGCAGCACAAGTTTCCCTCAGGCCTTCATTCTCACTTGATAAGGAAAATCATTAAAGTTCAGTTCACAGGTAGCTTCAATCCAAAGTAACAAATATCAATATAGGTGGGTGACAATGCAATAAGGACATTTAGCATTTTGTTCCATTTTGCTTGATTTAATTTCATGTCTTCTTGTTCCCCAAAATCAGTTGTTGCCACCTTCTTAATTTTTCCATTGATATTTTGTACTCTTCCAAAGGCAGGTGATTGGTTTTATTATAATGTATAAATTTCTTATATCACTATCAGCTTGCATGCTGTCTGCAAACTGCCTTTTGTTACAACTTATTACTGTCACCCAACTATAATCTAGACACAAAAACATGCCATCAGCATCAAGTTCATGAAAATAAATGCAATGTAGTCACAACTGGTTTTGTACTACTTCTGACTGATTACAAACACCTAGATATATACCTCTCATTAATCGAGTTCGAGGTCCGTACTGTAAAATACGGACCGAGTTTTTTCCCGTCGATTTATGGCCCAAGCGCGAAGCGCGCGGGCCATAAATCGACGGGAAAAAACGAGGATCCGTATTTTACAGTACGGACCGAGAAAACGAGGTTAATAAGATATTTATTATATCTCTGGAGTCATTTTGGCGACCAAAACAAACTTTAGCGGGCCGTATAGTGAAGTACGGCCCGCTAAATTGACCAATCACAGCGCGCGTACTAACTGAGAGATATAATAAAGCATAGCAATAGACCTTAAAGTAAATTACTGTCACCAATTAGAGGAGAAACACACAAACCATGAACAGTTGGATCATTTACACACATTTTATCTGCATTGTTTTGGAAGCAGCCAATCAGGACTTGCATTGGTTAGGACATTCAAACATTATTTGGCATTTTTTCAACATTATTTTGACATTTACTCAAAGACACTTCAAGAAGAAAAAGAATAACTTCAGGCATTTGTGGAAAAAATAAACTGCCTTTTGCAATTTTAAGTCCTTTTATTAGCCAGTGATTTGCCTCAAAATAGCTAACTTACAGTTGGATGAATCAAGCCATTATCAAAAAAAATGCAGAGCAGTTGACCTTGCACCAAAATGGTTCACGCTCCAGAACAGAAATAAGATAACAGCAAAATGAAAAAACTGGAAGAAGGAAATCAAAAGTAAATGCAAATTTGCTTGCTATAAATGCAAGAGTGTAAGCCATTTTGCCATGATTGACTACACTGCATTTTTTTGGTAACAGCCTGCTCCATCCAACCGTAACTTCATTATTTGTATATATAATAGGACTCCATGCTGTCCAATTAAGAAAATATTGGATGAGAAAATTCAGAGGAACACCAAAATTGGACAAGGCCGCAGTCTGAGTCCAATTTGGTGTTCCAAGGAATTTTCGAATCCAACATTTTCTTAATTGGACAAGCACGGAGTCCTGTTATTTGTTAATTATATAGCTACCTCTAAATCCAATATTGGCAACTGTCCAATTTTCCTTAAATTGGATAGGTGTCCAATTTAAGAAAAATTGGACAGTTGCCAATATTGGATTTAGAGGTAGTTGTATAATTATGATGTAAATCACCAGCCAGAAAAAAGAGTTAAAATTGGCATAGACAAAAGGTTCAACCATTTATGGCTTGAATGTTCTTATTATAATATTATCAGTATCTAATATATAGCAGCAATACCTTAATCAAAATTCATCCAGTTTATTACTTCCAAAACAATTTTTCTCAACTCCTCACATTAAACCCTAATAATTAAATCCCATCAACAGTGGGTGTTCATTAAGCATCAGAGATCAGAGAATTCTCTAGCTACTACGAAGAATTCTCCGGCTACTATGAAGAATTCTCCGGTCAAATCTAGATGGTCTGAGCTATTTTTAAATTCAGACATGGAGCGCTTTCAGAATATTCTCCTGCTGCTTCAAGTCTTATTGAAAACCCTACTTGTAACAGATTTGAGTATTACATAAGTTATACGAGAAAATTGGAAACATGCCTCCTACGAGATTAACTGTAAATATAATTACCAATAATATAAAATTGAAAGACAAAAAAAAGTGCAAAATAGCATAATACTGTATCACGTGCATTAGCGGATTCACGCAGCGATGAATAAGTCAAAGAATACTTTTCTTTGGTTAGATCCGTATCAACATTTGTGATCCAGGATTACTTAGATCATGGTGCATCAAAGGAATCGATGGATCGTGGTTCAGGGTGGATTCAAATCTTTTGATGGATCATGAAACGTGATCGCCAAAGGACGCACACCAAGACATAACATGGTGGATTCGTTGAATTTCGAGGTAAGATAACACAATATATATGATGTGAAACTACGATCACTAGAAGAAATCAACTGCCCTAACGAATGGGCAAAATTTGATTTCATTTGCTCATGAACTTTCTAGAAGAGAATTTGAATTGTTTACTTTTACAGCTCGTTGCAAACAAAAACTGGTACAGACGCGTGATTTAAGAAAGGCGAGCTCACTAACCCTTTAGAACTCTTTTTGGATATGATGAGAGAAACAAATTGCTACGATCGGGACCAAATACAACGAAAGCAAAGGAAAGTTTGTACCTGTCTACACCTTGCGTGTCAAACACCATCAAACCCGCGAAAAAAACGGCAGTTATACGATCACGCACGAGGAAATGTGGTCAACCGCTGTAAACTCTTACCGCAGTCTCATTAAGGCTAAAACACACCTATCATACAACTGGATAATACACATCACGTGGTACTAATATTGGTCCATCAAGTGAACATCCTTATGCTCTCTTGGGTCCATGGAACAGGACCGAGGTTTTGGCTGGTCTCTTTTAAACCGTGAACTGTAATCCCCGAGATAAAAGCTGTTTGACATTTTTTTACACGGATAACTGGGAACTTTATAAAGCGTTCTGATAGGAGTAGCAGCGTACATCGGAATATGAACAAACAACATACATTTTTTTATCACTAAGCATGATCACTCCCCTTGGATGACGACTTCCACCCCTCCTGGCAGTCGGTAGGCGTGGACCGGACTAAACAAATTCGTTACCCCTCATAAATCTTCTGGTTTCTTTTGCAGCTGTGGTTGCTTATGTTCTACTCGATATAACTAATAATCTGCCTGTTCCACACAAGCATTACGTCTCTTTTCGTATTTTGTTAATGCCGAAAACGTTGCTAAATAGAAAATGCATGAATCGCAGCAATCGTTTACATTTGCTGGTTCTCAGTTCCTCTGTTACTCCGTGCCTCCTGTTCCTCTGATCCTCTGTGTCCCCTGTTCCTCTATACCTACTGTTCCTCAGTAGTATATTTTTTAGAGGACCTGGCGCACTGGTTAATTTTCAGGTAATTTTGAGGAAAAAAATTTATCAAGGATTTATCAAGGAATTTTATCAGAAATTTTAAACAGGAATTTTTATATATCGAAAATTTTTATCAAGGATTTATCAAGGATTTTATCAGAGATTTTATAGGGAAAATAAAATAAACTTGATTTTTTTAATGTTGGTTTAAAGATATAACATGGAATGTTAAGTGGTAAATATGGAACAGTTACAAAGATATAATGTCAAACAACTGATGCAAATTGCTAAAGAATTGAGTATTAAAAGATATTCTCAAATGATTAAAGCAGAACTTATAGAAGCTATAAAACAAGCACAATCACCAAGCATTAATATTATTGAAAAATCTTCTTCCAAAAAACTCAAACAACCAATTAATCCAGTATTTGAAAAACTAAATGTGGAACATATGAGAGCTCTAGCTAAAGAGCGTGGTATTAAAAAATATTATTGGATGACTAGAAATGAATTGATTGAAAAGTTGGGTGATATAGACATAGACTTAAATAAATTATCAAATATTGTTGATAAAATAGTAACAGCATCAAAAAAGTATGAGTGTATTCATGGAAGTTTTAAATATCAATGCAAAGAGTGTAATGGATCACAAATATGTATACATAATAAAAGGAAAACACGATGTAAAGAATGTGGAGGTGGTGGTATTTGTAAGCATAAACGGGAGAGGTATATTTGTAAAGAATGTCATTAAGTTATATAACACAAGTAAGTGTTACATAACAAAAAAAATTTATCTAAATCTTAAACTTAAAGTTATGTGAGAACCCTTCAGATCAAGTTTTTTCCATTCAATGTCTAAGATGCTTAAATCGAAGTGGTTTATTAGGCTCTCATATTTTTGAACTGGAATTGTTGGATATTCCTGTGAGGGTATGTTAGCAAGTAGGTGTGATGGTGAGAGTTTCACAAGTTCTCCATATTTGGTGTTATTCATATATGACGACTTATTATCCACTATACTACACATAAGTCTCAGTGGTTCCTTAATCCGTATATTTATGGGGTATAATTTACCAGGATTTATGATTTCAGGCACCCCTAAACCAACTTGTAGCCCTCTCGTAAGTTTAATGTTGGAGATCTTATTGGAATATAGATAGTCAACAGTATCAGTCTCAATGATTGTTATCTTTGCCCTATCAGTATCATTAAGAAAGATCGATTGAATATTACGCAGCGAATATGTACCGGGCTGTATTATTATGAGGGGCTGATTCTTATCATTGAATAATATCTGTTGATCCTTGAAATTAATCAATCTTTTGGTTTGTATATTACAATCTAGGAGTTGTATCTCCCGAAGATTTTCCAGTGGAGGATCCAAATACACCCTAGTTTCAGACTCATACATGGTAATGCTCAACATTTTTGTTTGAGTACTCCATATTCACTTTTTTAAATTTCTATAATAGAGCCTTAACAAAAAATTTGCATTGACGTAATCACATTCCTGAGCGACGTTAGAAACCAGCCTTTTTAAAGTAAACATAAAATCTACTTTTCAACTTCAAATCAACTTTTCAACTTGCTTGTTGCTATGTCGTAAAAGTATGCAATCTATTGTTCTACACGTGTACACTAATTTACAAACAATCATAATCACGTGAAATACTCATGAACTACCGAAATAGATACCACGCAAATACACTAGAGACAATTATAAATGCTAATATATTATCTTCATGTTGCGTTGAGTCAATATTATTTTCCTGTTTCGTTGACTATGTTTGCGTTGAGTCTGTTTTCATTGACGGTTTTGGTTTCGTTTCAGTTCTATGAGGTAACTTTAACTTTGAAGATCCCATGTTATGACTTATTCCAACCTGTTTTGCTTCAGTGTTTAGGGAATTATTCACTCCAAAATTCATATCATTGCTCGCTTTCATAAGTTTATTATTAAAACCAGTCACGCTTTCAGTGTTGATTATCATATTACTTGGCATTAGCCATACACCAGGAGCAATAGCTAAATCAAGCCGTAATTTCGCTTCCTGTACAGCTAATTGATATCTTTGGATAGAACTAGAAATGTCATTCTCAATCACACTACTTTCAAATAAAGCCAAGAATTCTTGTTGAGTCTCTATCGCTCCACCACCATTACCATAAATTGTGTTTCTAGTGTTAACTTGCGCTCCTAATATACAGTAAACAAAAGCTTCAGCAGATCGATTCAATCTACCAAGTCCAGCTTTAGTGAGTCCATGACCACTTGTTGGGATAAACCAAGCATATTTGAAATCAGAAAAATCGTCATTACGGATAAATGAGATAAGATTACCCTTTTCCTTCTTACCCCCCTCATCAGCAAATTTACCACCTTCACCAGGCCACTGATCAGCTTCATCATCGTAATTCCTTACCATATGTACATTTTGATATCCACCACCAACTCCATTATATCCAGAACCATAATCAAGGAATATGTCTCCTAAACCTCCGTTTCTGCCACCTTTCCATCTAAAGTCAGAATTATTAGCAATTCCAAATTCAGCACACAATCGTTGATATGCTACTTTACTATATGGATTATTATTTATTACAAAAGGTTGCTCATCAGGTAAGGGAAGACTCAATTCATATAATATCCTCCTTATTGTGAAATATATATGAAACTTAATGAAGCTACTCACTACTTTAGGATAATTTAGACTCTCAAAAGGACTTATACCACAACCAGATGTCGCGCACCAAACTGCAAAGTTCAGTTGTTGAGGCCAATAATTCATATCAGGAGCATTCAACCATTTTCTACTCTGCTTCCCAAATTTGAAAGTAACAACTTGAGATGTAAAAATGTTTCTCATCTTTGCTGTGAATTTCTTCTTATTTGAAACGTATATATCCAGCGAGGTCAGCATTTTTGTTATGTCGCTTGTAAAGTCATCAAAATCAATTGCAGGTATTGGGTAAGATCGATTAGTTATAGTTAAACTCTTTGGGAATGAACTCAATGCATCATCATTTAATCCTAAATCTTTCCATAGAAGTCTTTTCAAACGAGGTGATAGGTCATCAGTCCATGTTTTTCCAGTGGGGTCATCATAAGACATGATTGTTGTACCATTCACTTTCCACTTAATGTATCCTCCATACGGATCAGCTACAACTATGAATTGACCTTGATCAGCATTTGGATACTTTTTTCTGAAATCATTTAGTAAGCCCATCTTATTATTTACGTTGATAATAGGATGCTTTTAAATCAAAACCGTTCTTTTCTAATACCAGCATAACAATTCCATCCTACAGGAGTTCTCTCAAATGACATTTTCAACGTGCGGGAGCTGTTAAATCCTTTAATATTTCCGCTCGAACCTCTGTTCTTATCTGATTCATATTTAAGTTTTTTTCTGTATCTTTACGGTTTTTTTGACGGATTTCGAGTTTTAGTTTTTCAAACTTGTCCACCTCTGATAAAATTAGCGAAAATTCTTGGTCAGAGATAGCGTTATCTTTTAGTGCCTTTGAAACCAAGTCGTGAATGGTATTTACTTTTGCTTTTGCCAGAGAAACTGTCTGTTCATGTTTACTAACTTTATAGGAAAGTCGTTTAGAAGCCGCACCGAATCCAACCGATATTCCCCCACAAATACCTCCCACCGCTCCTAATGGGATACCAACAGCAGCACCAAAACCAGTAAGGGAGGTTCCAAGTCCACTTGCAGATAAAATAACTGAAAACACCCCACTACCAACACTTATTTTTGTAAATATTCCCCTCGCTCTATTGTATTTTTTCCTAACATCCTCGTAATGTTTAATTTCCTTTTGAAGATTATGTAGTACTTCACATGACTTTTGTAGTCTGAAATTATTTGGATCACCATTCATAGGTAATTGTGGATAAATTATATTGTAGTCTTCCATATTTTACTGATCAACACGATATCTTTAAATAAATTCGAACAGGTTTGTTATTCAAGTCAACCTTTTTTCCATTTTCATCTAAAAGCAATAAAGTAAAGTGGTTGACTGGATTTTTGTTTTTTGGAACTCTTAAACAAGTATTATTTGGAGATGGAATAACAGATAGTAGTTGTGAGGGTTTAAGTTCTATATTTTCACCGCTGGGGATTATATTGGAATATGAAGACTTTGACTCTATAAGATCACACATTAAGTAGAAAGGCTTGTCATACCGCGCTATATTCGTGTATATAAATATCAATTGTATCTCTTTTACATTGGTTAAGGGTGGATCCAGATAAATTCTTGTTTCAGGAGTTAGCATAGTTATATATAGAAACGTTGTATCATTCTTCATGTTTTTTTTTTTTTACTTAGCGCCCCTTCTTTTTAAACTGTTCCACAAAATATAGAACCACAGCCATTATCAAAAGCCAAGCGTTCTTACCTAAAAATCCAATAACCTCACCTGCTGTTTTGAATAGAAAGCTTACGATAGCTCCAACCATTCCAGGCAATATTTCACCAAGTTTCTGACCAATAGTTTTCAAACCTTTACCAACACCTTTACCCAATTTGGTTAGACCTTTAGAAAGATTAGAAATAATAACACCAATGACTACACCAACAGCACTCACAACAGCAAAGACTGTAAAACCGTACTTTTTGAAGATGTACTTTACCCGTTCTCTTAATGGTAGTTGTTTTATTGTTAACTCGTTTCTTCTTTCAAGATCGGATATTTGTTCTTGATTGTAAATTATAGTCTTCTTCGAAAGTTCTTTAAATTTATCAACCTCAGATTGCAACTGGTCTCTACTTTGTTCTACATTTCTTAAATTGGATATTTCCTCATTATACTTGTTGAGTTCATCTTTGTATTTATTTAATTCACCTCGAAGTTTCTTAACCTCTGTTTTAACTTTATCCAAATAGCTATCTTTTTCCGCGATTGTTACTTGTTGTTTCTCAATGAATTCACGCAGATCTTTTTCTATAGCAATATAGCGATCTATCTCCAGAGGATATTTTTCTATGGTTTCTTCTAACACCTTTACTGTATTACTTAAATCCTTAATTTTTTCATCAGCTTCATTCAATTGTGTTACAAGTTCATCATTTTTCCCAAGCATGGTTTCATAATCAGCACCTAGAGATTTTAAGATGGATTTTGGCAACCCATCAACTTTTATTACCCCCTCTTTATCAATCAAGATATGATCTTTAGCACTAGTCAGAGTACTCAATTTAACCTTTACACTACCATCATTATCCATTATTGCTGTAAATGAAGAATCCAAAGGGTTGAAATCGGGAAATATACGTTTGATATATTGTAGCGCTTCTCTCCTTTTATCATATTGTTCATCTTGTTCTTTTACATTCTCACTGAACGAGGTTTCATCCACCTCCTCCTCCTCCTCATCAAGGTCAATTGGATTAGTGGTGGATGTCATATGAATTGTTTCATCCTTATCATCACCGCCTAGATCAGCCGGTCCAAATTTTGGTATTAATGGATCTTCTTCTTCAGGATAAGCAGTTGCCATATTTGATTTTTTACTCATAAGTAAGAAATCTTTAAACTGGTCACACACTTTACTAAAATAATTTACTAACCATATAACCCAATGCCAACATACCACCACCTACATATGTCATTTCACCCATTTTTTGATTATCGCTAGGTCTATAATAATCAGAGAATTTTGGTTCATGTGTTTGACTATACAATTTCAAAGCTTCATCTGTATTCGAAATATTTTTTGAAGCCTGGTATTTAGCATCCTTCTGTTTAGAGTACCAATCAATTAGATTCTGTCTGTTTTCCTGATATTTTGCATAATCTTTTTGATATTTTTCTATTGCCTTGTCGTGTCGTATTCGTTCTGCATCTGTTTTATCACCTGAGAGATATTTTGCAAGATATGATCCACCAACAAAGGTAGTAGCATTCAATATAGCTCCACCAACCATCATTGCTATTGCTGCCATAAATCTTTTAATTTGGTAAAATCTTTTGATCCTCTAAATATGTTTTTAGGTACATACTACCGGATAGGACAGCTACCCATTTAGCATAGTTTGTAATACTTGAGGAGGGATCGTTCATAAATGATTCTTTCAGAGCCTTTTTAGTCACATATCCAACTCCAGCTGCTAATCCGATAAGGACTGCTGAATCAGTAACAGTTTTCACAAGTTTGTTTTCAGTTGACATAATTTTTATTGATGATATAGAAAACCTTTAAACTACTTTCCTCATATCATTGCTATTTTCGGAGTTGGTTGAGGTGGTGGTTGAGAGGGTTGTGTGTGAATATTTGTGGGTGGAACTTTAGTCGGTATTCTATTTTTGTAATATCTCATAAACATGTCAACTGCAGTAAACCCTATTCCAACAATAGATAATACAGTAGTAAAAGATAGCTCTGGAATCCATGCTTTTGTGGTTTCTTCTTCATTGGAATTTTCTTCATGTTTGGTTTCCGCTTGTTCCTTTTCACGTTTCATTTCCCTGGCTAACGCTTCTCTTGCTATTCTGTTTTTTTCTGCTGCTCTCTTACCAGCTTCAACCTTTTTAGGATCTTTCTCTTTAACAGCTTTCTTATTTTTAGTAGTAGGTGGATCCATTGTAATTTGTTCAACAACTTCTTCAGACATTATTATTTTATTTCAAAAAGTAAAGAATCTTTAAATCAGTTGTGCTAAGTAGTATGTTAAGTTGTGCTAAGTAGTATGTTAAGTTGTGCTAAGTAGTATGTTCAGTTGTGCTAAGTAGTATGTTCAGTTGTGCTCAGTAGTATGTTCAGTTTTATTAGAATCATCTGTATTTATGCTTGAAACTTCTTGTATTTTGTTGATTTTAATGTGTTTAGCAACCTGGAATAGCCCACTGGCAAGTGCTACCAATCTTCCACCTTTTAATGCTAAGAGGCCTACAAAGTTTGTCAGTTCACGATTAACCAACTCATCATTCTTCAAATCTTTACAAAGAGCTTCTATATCATCTACAGGAACCATGTAAGAAATGACTTGAGAAGCTAATTGAAGAGATGAATCTACTAATCCACCATTAATTTTCTTACCTAATACTGCTTGATATCTATTATAATATTTTTCAACATCTTTTTCTGTTAGTCTCTTTATATCACCTAGACTCATATTAACACCTAAATATTCCTTTGTGGATCCAAGAACTGCAATAATAGCTAGTGATTCTTGTTTTATTTCAATATCATCATTATATTTTACCACATCTTTTACCTCTGGTTGTTCTTCCATATAATCTTCAACTTCTGTCATATTTTAATTTTGTAATAAAACATAGATTCTTTTAAATCACCGCAGGAATCTCTAAATAACATTGGAATGGGTAGCGTAAACATAAACAGAGTCTAGAATATTTTTCAGTTTTCAGTAGTTCAACAAATTTTTTACATGTTTCAGAGTCTAAATCACCTCCATAATCTTCGAAAAGCATCTTCATACCTTTCTGTGATGGATTATGGAATGTAACAACACAAGCCACATTTTCACGGAATGGTTTTGCTATGGATGTTAATTGTTGAGTTAGAACCCATACTGATAATCCATGATGTCTTCCAGAGAATGCTAGATCTATAAACTTGTTCGATCGTTTCTTTAGATCATTCGAAACAGCACAGTCGTCTAAAATTATTAGTGTATTAGTACCTGAGAATAAAGTTTGACAATCAGTTAACATTTCATTAATCTCATCAATGTTACTAGCATCTGGTGAAAATACATAGAAATGTTTATCTCCGCGAGCAAAATTATGATAGGTTTTATTTTTAGCATAAGTTGGGCATATTAAAACAATGTATTCAAAAACTTTTCGGAATGGACCTCTTAGCTGATCTATGATGTACTTTGTCTTTCCACAATTTGTTGGTCCGGTTATAATACAATGAAAAGGAACTTTATCTCGTAATTCTTCCATCTTTTTAACTGATACATGATTGATCTTAAGTTTGAATTCATGACCTCCATCAACGCGTCGGCTACCACAAACATGTAACAAGTCATAATACCAGATCCACTAAGATTTCTTTTCATTTCTATTTTTACGCCATCTTGTGCATTGTTTAAGGCAAGACCTCCTCCATGAATACCATTGTCTGGGTGAGTTCTCAAATCTATCCATAGAGCAAACTTATTACCATAAAAATCCTTTTCCTTTACACCATCTCTTCCGAAACGTTTCTTTACCGACTCCCAGAGGTCTGACGGCACCATTCCCTTAGAGTATAAACGATTTGGCACACCATTAACATCGATATTGATTGAGGTGATACCTGGATTGAAAAAATTCTCAGAATCTCGTGCTCCTCCAACGTATGGTATTGTAAACAAACATAATATCCCTGTCATTGACCTTCTAGGTAGATTAATATGCTGGTTTATAACACTGTCAGAAGGCCTTGATATGGTGAAAGTTTTGTGTAGAGTGACATTCTCATAAAAGAATCCTTTACCAACCTGATAAGCTGACTGTGCCTCACGAGCTAAGTATTCGCTTGAAATGCAAGAATATTCCAACTCAAGGTTTGTGATTTTGTAAGTTGGAGGCTTGGTCGTGTCAGAATAAACAACAATATCGTAAACTGGAGCCAGTGTAATCTTAAAGATTAGTTGATGATTTAACGCCTTTGGATAGAAAGCCCCATGCTCGTTGAGAATAGGATGGTTTAGTGGGATATGGTACTTGGTGTTGTGTACTACTGCAAGAGCTACTTCCTTAGCATCTGTGTCTACCTTATCACCCGCATTTGTCCTAAGCTTCCTAATGTTTTCAGAAGAAATACCTTGTTTTAATCTATCCTCACGTTCTTCATCTGTTAAGAATAAGTCATGGTAGGTTTGAAATAGATCGTATCTTTGAGTATCCTGTAGTGTTTCACCTCCAAAAAGAACCCTGAGTCTGGATACAAGGTTACTACCTACATTATTCACGAGGGTGTTATCAGCATGACCATCAACAGTCAAGTTGAACAGCAGAGATAAACTTCCAGGAACAAGAACCAAATTCTCGGTAAGTTTTGGAATATTTATATATAGTGTTTCTCCAGGATTGGCTGATGAAGGATTTAGTGTAATTCTATTCAATGTTGATTCCGCTTTCAAACCTAGTGGCTCTCTTGGAATCCTGTTTGGATTAATTTTTTCAGATATAGTTTGCGACATATTTTATTTTAAGTAAGGGTGGAGTAATCTTTAAATGAGTAACGAAAGCATGTTATCAAAAATATATTATTCAACTTATGGATATTGGAAAGGATATTCTGCAATTCCTAAATTATCTGAGAAAGCAAAAGTAAGTGAAGATGAGGCTAAAAGATGGCTTGAGAAACAGGCTCTATGGCAAATCTATTTACCAGCTCCAAAGTATATCCCTAGACCGCACTGGACTGTGGATAAACCTAATCAGATTCACCAAGCAGATTTATTATTTTTACCACATGATAGAGTTGGAAGAAAAACATATCGATATGCTTTAGTTGTGATTGATGTAGCTAGTCGATACAAAGATGCTGAACCATTAACCACAAAAGAAAGTCATGAGATTTCAAAAGCTTTTACAAAAATATATTCCAGAAAATTAAAATATCCTAAAACATTAATTGTTGATCCGGGAAGAGAATTTATGGGTGATGTGACAAAACTTATGAACATACATAATGTAAACATCCAAAGAAGTGAAGCTGGAAACCATAGAGCACAAGCATTTGTTGAAAGAGCAAATAGAACATTAAGTGAACGATTATTTAGTCATCAATATGCACAAGAAATGATTAGTGATGATCGATCTAGAGTATGGGTGAAACGATTACCAGCTATTTTGAAAACTTTGAATAGTACACCAACAAGAATAACTGGTGAAGAGCCTGTGAAAGCTATAAAAATGAAAGAGGTTGATATTGATCCTCCAAAGTATAGGCGAGTTGTTGGACATTACGAGGTTAGGCTACCACCTGGTGTTAAAGTTAGATACTTACTTGCTCCTGGTGAACTTGAGGGTGGAGAGCGAAGACGAGCTACGGATCCAATTTGGAGTATTCAAGTTTATGATATTTCTAGGAATAATATTATATTATTTATATTTATATTATTTAGTAGATGGACCTAGACGTGGTTTTGTGAGGGAAGAACTTCAAGTTGTACCTTATGATACTGAACTCCCACCCAATTCTGTTTTGAAACGATGATGTCCAGGGGCATAAGTATGTATTCCATCTTCACAAATTATTCTCTTATCATCATCAGCAGATAGTGCAACTTTATTAACAGTTTCAGTATAAACAACATGCTGATGACTTCTTATTACTTGCATCTGTCTCATCTGAGGTTCTTTAGTGAATAAACAATCCTTGTAATTATAGTGACTTATTGTCTTTTTTACGACTGATGCTTTTACCCCTTTATTCTTTTTTATCTCTTCACCTTCATCCATCAATATAGAGTATAGCTTGGGTCTTAGACCAACAAATTCAATTATCTGCTTACCACCAGCTTCATCTTTGAAAAAACCGATTCTTTTCTTATTCATACCTGTCTCGATACCTGATGGATGGTTTTTAGGATAATTACTAGTATCAAACATTTCTCTAACATCTGGACTTATATCCTTATAGAAATCCTCTGTTTCTATCTCATATACAAGACTATCCGTATCTGTCATAAGTAATTTAGCTTTTACACCATATTTTGGTTTGATATAATTATAGTGAAAGTCATACATTATTGCTTTACTTAGATCTAAAATACACATACCTAAGTAAACAGGTTTATTGAATTTTATCTCTTTTTTCTTCATGTGGATGGCAACCAGATTTTCACAAAAGATAGTACGATGTTGGTAGTTAGGTTGTGATATTAATTTTTTCGCATCTTTTTCATTTGTAACCAATTGTACATTCACCCTTTTTCTTATGTTTTCCATGGTTTTGCCAAATACAGAGTTATTCATAAGTTTGAAGAAATCTTTCTCAAAGTCGTTTTTTGCTCCAGATCTGAGTTTGGTATTCAAGTCGATGTAAGGTTTTAACCATGCAGACTCTTTGAATGTAATACCTCTATGAATTTTTGTTACTTTTAGTCCAAGACTTTCATAAACTTTCAAGGTTTCATGATGAACAACATACTTTTCCTTATTGTTTAGGTTTGGGATCAATTTCTCAACTTTGTTAACCTCAATTCTCTCTGGTGCTAGAGGATAATCATTATGTAAATCATGAAGGTGATGAGGATATTCTAAATCAACCTCTAGTATGCATGGAATATTTTTCCAGTTTGTAAGCTCTTCATCTTCCATCCATTTAAAACCGTGAGTAGGTAGTGGTTTACTCATTCCCTCGCCATATAAGTTATTTCTATCAAGATATATAATATACTTTTTTGGTTTGTTAGGATCATAGTAGGTCATGTATGGATTATTAGCTTTAGCATATCTATTAGAGATCTGACATACACCTCCTCTAATACCTTTCTCAACCATAAGTAGCATATCAACATCAGTTAACAACTCCAAATTCACTTTTGTTAACTTTAATGCTGCATCCCAAGCTAGTCCGGGTGCTGTATAATACCATGCAGGGTCAAGGTTATAATTCTTTTGACAAACATCTCTAAAGTTCTCGAATACATCTGATAACTGGAGTACATCTGACGTAAGATATAGATCATGATATTCCCTCATTGTTTTCATATTGAATGTTTCCCACACCTTTTTAGCATGTTGGTAGTTATCTTCTGTTATATCTTCATCGTTAAGTTTTGAATAGAATGCCTCCTTTGGCGGAAGTTGGGTTTCGTTGAGTTTATCAATGCTATCAAACCAATCATATGGAAATACACCCTTTCTCAACAATAACTCTAATTTCTCACCATCATATTTACTCTTTAGGTTTTTGAAAGATTCTTTTGGTAGATTATTTACTAATTTTTCAAGGCTTGTTGACATAAATTTAAATGAATCTATGAATCTTATGTATCTCTTAACATCTTTATCCTCACCACTTTTTTTATCTTTAAAGGTATCAACTACAATCTCTTTTGTGAAAGAAATATATTTTTCCTCATTATTAGGTATGCAGTCTATTTTACCTTCTGTTATACCAAGATTCTTGATAAAAAGATGAGAGTCAAATCCAGATAGGTTGTGAAAGAAAACTGGGAAGAACTTTGGAATCTTGTAATTTAAGTTGCATTTATTATGAGCTGCTCCTCTATACTTTCCTGTAAGGTGACAGTGGTCTAATACCTTATCTTCTCCTAATTTACCCTCACATATATGACAGTGAGTAGCATTTTTATAATCTTTTTTTACCCATTTCTGACATATTCTTATCATCAAAATAATTGAAATCTAACCTATTACGTTTTATAATCTTATTATAAATTTTCTTAATATCATTCTCTAATTCATTTACAAATATCTGTGCTATATCTTCGCCTGAGGATTTAGCAGTGTATTTTCTAAGTATAGGCTCAGATATGTTATCATCAAAACACTTTATGTAATAACAGTATCCAGATGGTTTATGCTTTTGATATTGTTTAGTAAAGCTTTTACTTTCATCTGGAGAGCAAGTGTGTATTTTCTCTGGGGTGGTCTCAAAGTCTGCATATACAACAAATGGCACTCGCATTTTTGTGTTGAAATTTTCAAAGTAAATATACATAGGATTACCATCTTTATCTTTAGGCATAACAATCTCAACTTCTTCATTTTCGTTGCAGTATTCCATATGTTTTTCTAATGATTCTTCTTTTTGGAATGAGTTGTAGCATCTACGACAAAATTTTAGCTTGTGATGATTATTATCAACTTGGGAGGATACAAGTTTATTAAAATCCTTTATCCAGCAGTAGTGGTGATTTTCTTCATCATTCGATATTAGAATTAATTCAATCAAATAACCTCTTTGTTTCTTACTTATTCTTAGCGGGTATACTTCACCTTTATCTTTATCAAATCCGTGGACGTTAATCGTATAGTTGGGATTTTGCTTTTCAAACTTATCAATATGTTTCCATTCAACGGGGAACTCTATTCCTGACCAGTCTAACTTATTAGAGTTTTCTCTCATTTGTTTATTTAGTCTTTGTGGATCTTTCTCTTTAGGAAACGCGGCGGAAGTTACTGCCCACTTGAAACACTCATTATCATTCTCATTCTTAACGTTAATAATTGCTTTCTTGTTTGCTAATTTTGATGGTAGTGGAATATAAGAACTTCCAGAAAGAGGTTCCAATGGGTTAATGCTTATATCAAAGTATTCCACATGATCGAATATCCAACCAGAACCATTTTTCTTAAACTTCTCAACCAATTCAAGTTGATAACCAGTCATTACATCGAATAAATCAGAGAAATCGGTAGACTCTGTTATGGTTTCCGGTTTTTTAGTATGAAATGGAGGTGATGCTTCATCAAAATTTCCAGTATTAGGATTCTCTTTTATGAACTTACACGTTATGATAAATTTCACCTTTAGTGGTTTCTTTTGTTGATTAATAAGATTCATAACTTTTGGTTTGATTTTTTTGATAAATGTCTTTTCATCATACCCTTTCTTACCATCTATCCTGTATGTTTTCAGATAACCTCTCAAAGCTGTTTCTTGTTCTTTTGGAGTTAATTGATTAAACTTTTCATTCAATTCATCTCTCACACTCTCAGATATATTTACCTGTCTTTTTGGTTGTGGTTGTTTGTTATTAGTAAGTTTTATGATATTTTTATTGGTTAGATCTGCAAGCTTTTTATAAAACTCATCTTGATCCATAACTTTAAATGTATGATTTTCCCAATTAAAAGTTTTGTTCTTTGTTTTAATGGTGGTGTTCACTGACTGATTACCACTATCTTTAAAATTTACCGCATTATTTTTTCTAGAATCTTGAATAGGTGGTGGTTGATGAAGTTTAGTATGTGATTCTGAAATAGTTGAAGGTTGTGATGATTGGGTAGGATTATTTCTAGTTTCTGGTATATTATCCAACGCTTCAGCAATTTCTGGAATTTTACGTAACTCTTCAATAATTTTATTATTACTAATTTTTTTACCTTGTTCTTGTTTAATTTTTTTGAGTTGTTTTACTATTAGTCTTTTAAGACTTTTACCATGTTCATTTATAATTTGTTTCAGTTGTTCTACGACTTTTCGTCTTTGTAGCTGTTCCATATTTACCACTTAACATTCCATGTTATATCTTTAAACCAACATTAAAAAAATCAAGTTTATTTTATTTTTCCTATAAAATCTCTGATAAAATCCTTGATAAATCCTTGATAAAAATTTTCGATATATAAAAATTCCTGTTTAAAATCTCTGATAAAATTCCTTGATAAATCCTTGATAAATTTTTTTCCTCAAAATTACCTGAAAATTAACCAGTGCGCCAGGTCCTCTAAAAATATACTACTTCCTCTGTATCTACTGTTCCTCCGTACCTCCCTTTCCGTGTCCCCTGCTCCTATATACCTACTGTTCCTCTATTCCTCTGTGCCTACTGTTCATATGTTCTTCTGTGCCCCCTGTTTCTCTGTTCCACTATACCTATACTGTTCCTCTAGATCTGTATCTATGTGTTCCTCTGTGTCTCCAGTTCCTCTGTGCCTATTGTTGCCTCTGTTCTCACAGTTACCTTATGAATTGAAATTACAATGGCTTGTTGTAATGATTGACTTTTCAGTTCTAGGTATATGAGAAAGGACCCAAGCCGTTACAGGCCGGTCCATTCGACCAAAATTCCGGAAACTCCGGTTGGAAGTCAAATGAAACGGTTCATTTCGGTTCTGTGCGATTGGAATATTTGAGGACCAGCTTTCAAGGTGGTCCCGAGTGACCGGTTGGTCTGCCCAACCGAAATAGTGTGCTCCATTTGTCATTTCTGTTTTGCGATGGCTTTCTTCTTGATTGAAAATGACGCAGGAGGTATGGGAAACCGTGGGAATTTGGAGCGGGCTTGTCCATCTGGACGATACCATTCCTTCGATACACGAACTTGAAATTCCGAAATATAAAACAAGAATTTTTGTTGAATGGATCTCGCCTTACCATTCTAAACAATGCGGAAATTTCGACAGGAATTTGGGACAGTTGTTGATGGTTGGTGTCACACTGAGGGGTGCCAAACGTGACGGCCGGAAACACCAGAATCAGCTGTCACTGCTACGAAAGCGTGAATTCATCACTCGAGAAACTCATAAACATTACAGTAATACTCATTCTAAGACAAGGACTGGTCAAAATAGCAAAATCTCACAATGAAGATAAGTTCTAAATTGCAGAATACCCGTCCACTTCATTAACATACTGATGAATAACAATAGAGGCCATAATAACATGCCTCGTTCTTCAAAAGCCTCCGACATATGTAAATGAAGCACGTAGCCGGGTATTCTGCCCTCTTTGGTTTGGTTTGATAAGTGTTCACCTGGCTGATTCCCTTTCGCTGCTGGTATGTTTATTTGGGTCGTGAAGATTTCCCCAAATTCCCGATAAACAGGCAAAAAAATCACGTATCCTGTGTAAAAAGTTTAGTGAACCCCGCTTCCCGGACAGCAGTCGATTCCCGTCAATAAATTTTGCGTTTTCCCGAATCCCACACCGTATTTTGATCAAATCCAGGAACCCAGGAATACTCTTCCAGACTGAAGGGGTTAAGCTGCTCCTCATAAAAGTAAACACTCAAAAGAATTGACAATTCTTTAGTTTGGATTTCTATGACGTCACGTGCACAACAGCAATATATCTTAGATCCAGAGTGCGCAAGGAGAAAATTTAACAGACCGCAATCTTTTCGTCCCGACCAAAAATTCAAAAGTGATATCCCCTGATTGGCTGAGTACTCGAAGCTAAATGTAGCACTTGGTATCAATTCTTCTCCGTGAGCCCTCCCCTAAACTTGAACACGCGGTGATGACTGAGGAGAAAACATTGTAACAAAAATTTCCCTTAGATCAGGCCTCTGTATTTTCTTAACATGGTGTACCATATTTCGTGAACTTAATCAACAGTTATGTTATTTTAGAAAACTTACATTGTTGTTATCATTATAAGTAATGGCGTCATGTTGGGAAGGGCGGGAGCTTTATATTCATATTACGCAATATTGTAACAACGAACGGTTTAATCAATTCTTCTTCCGCTTTACTTCGCTTTCTCATTTCCTATGGCTGCATTATTATTTTTTTTATATTTTCTCCAATATTTTTTTCAATTTTTCTTTTCTTACAGAAGTTTTATATACGTTACAAGCAGGTTTTCAAGAAGATAGTACACACATAAGACACACACACAACACCGCAGCTATCATTAGTATAAAGACAATGCCGAAATGGCCAATAGATTAAGTAAATTAAATAAGTAAAAAAATTAACGTAGATTAAATAGGGTTGTGTACTAAATGTGAGCAGTAGTTGCCCCATTTCCTTTAATGAAAGGCCATTATATTTCGTGATTTGGCTGTGATAGTTTCTCGGTAATTCGTAAACTAGTCTTGCGGCAGGAGACCATCTGAATATTGATGATCTCTTGTTCTTGCCAAAAGTACCCTGAGACTTAAGATTACTTCAGTGCATCTGCAATTATAAATGTACTGCTTTCCGACGAGCAAAATATGATTAATAGATAGTTTAATTGTCCTCATGCACCTTTTTACCAAATAATGTCAATAATATGTCTTTATCTGAAAGGTGATTAATAGCCACACCAGATCATTACACCATTTTAATCTTTTAATAAGTTTTAGACGTTTTAGGGCAAGAAACAAAAAGATGTTAAGGGGATTCCCCGCCACGTCGCTTAAAGAGCAAAATGGTCATAAACCAATGCACATTTTAATTAAACAATCTTTGGTAGGTAGAAATCTGTGTAACACTTTATATTGAAACTCGCGCGATTCAGCGTCAAGGGCTACTTGATGGGGTTAGCTACAAATTTCTCCCCAGTTTAACGTATCGTTTCTTTATAGATCCTTTTCGGAGTCAGAACATAGAACATTTAAACAAGGTTATTAAACTGGCAGCCTTTCAACGCCTGACGGGAGCGCATTAATTACTGAAATGAGTCGAAATGCAACCAGAGACGACGTAATTATTTAAGTCCCTCAGCTTACATCTCGTTATGATTTCATCATTAGGTCACCTATTCTCATAATTCGTTTCTCTGCCATTTCTTCGTTGCAATCAGTTTTGTCTCAAATTGAGATAAATCTATGATTCCATAAAACTATCCCTGATTCCGAACCAGGGACCAGGCTAGGATGAGATTTATTTGCTACAGAACATTTTGAAAACTCTTGTAAACATTCCTAGTAGAAGGACGGAAACTTGATAGGCACCATCAAAGTTGCAACTGAGCATAAATTTGCCACTCACCGGTTTTAGGTAGTGAAGAAGAATAGCTTTCCAACTAAGATCGTCACTCGCAAGCTTTTTCCGTTAATGGATTTGGTAATGTCATCGGAATTAAGTTGGGCGTCGATAAAATCAGGAACATGGAACATTCCGAAACATGCCGGAACATCCCGGAACATGAAAATTTTTTTAAAATTTTAAAAAAATAATAGCAAGAAATAAATAAGACAATAAATATAAACATGACTAAAGAGCCCAAAAAATAAAACGAAAGAAAGAAAGAAATTGGCTTGAAATATCAATGAAAAAAAGCGAGCGATGGACAATTGGGTTCATGCAACTGACCGCATATGAGTGAAGGCTCCAATACTTTCCCGCCAACTCAGCTCAGGATCACATGGAAAGCAAACATGGATTCAGACAGCAGTTCGGACCATGACTGCCAGGTAATTCGTGCAGTTTCCTTTGTTAAATGTTGCTTTTTTTATCTTAAAATGTTTTGTAAGACTTTTTCTTCGCTCGCCATGAGAAACCAAGATGGCCGCAATCACCATATAAAAATCGGGGATTGTGAACAGTATAGTATCTACCACCAATATAAATCTTTCCTTTTAAATTCAAAGTCATTAGTCCCTAAGCTCTTGTTAAATGGATAACCGTCATGATTCTCTCTTGATTTAAGGCAAACCATTACAGGAGGTGGCTGTGTGAGGAAAGCTTAAAAATTCCCCTCTTCGCAACCCAATCTACTATATTTTAAAGAGGCGAGCCCTCAATCATGACTATCATTTGCATGGAACTGCCCTCACTCGCCCAGCAAATCAATTCCGACCAAGAGAGGATAAAGCTTCATCCTCTCGTGATTCCGACAAAATATTGTTTTCTTATACTCGGAGGAGATACCAGATTCATTTTCTTTCTTTATTTTTCGTTTTTATTTTATGTATTTATGTCTATTTTCGTTATATATAAAGTATATTTATTGTCTTATTTATTTCTTGCTATTATTTCTTTTTAAATTTTAAAAATTTTTCATGTTTCGGGATGTTCCGGAATGTTCCGGCATGTTCCGGAATGTTCCATGTTCTTGGTTTTATCGACGCCCAATTAAGTTTACGTTTGAGATGACAATCGAGCGTGAAGTACACCCCTAAAATCTTTACAGATTTTCTTAATTTTTATGTCGTTTAAGAGTCTGGTTTGGGCTGTGGGAAATGGAGGAAGAACTCCCCAACAATAATATTTCCGACTTAACATAGTTTATAGCAAGACCAGAGCATTTACTACAAAATTCAGACTGAGCTTTTTTTGACAATCTGTGACTGGGGGGGCTCTTTGTGCCCCCCCCCTCCTCTGTATCTCCGGAACTACTAACGCTATGACCGTGAAACTTTCACACAATAATCACCCACGTAAAATGTACCACCACACACATTTTTGACACGTGACAGTAAAACATGACACCATAATGACGTCATTTCTTCGTTTCTAATGATTCTTAAATACTTTTTAATCAACTGACCTCAAAAACATAAATAAAACTGTAAAATCATCTCATTGACATGGCAATGTAAAGTATGCAACAGTTCTAAGTTTCTTGATAGACCAAGAATCCTTATGATGTCACATTGACATCACATAAGCGATAAAAAGTGTCAAGTAATAATGGGTTTTCCATAATCATCAGTCAAATATCATATTGAGCTGTTGTTTCTCTTTTGCAATGTTATAGATTGTTGTGTCTCCATGGCAACTGCTGTGACGTCATTTCAATGAAAGCATGCGTTGAAATAATCCATGCTAATTCTATCCTCAAATTGCATTTGTAAGGAATACTGGCCAAACTCTGTGATTTGAATAGGTTATATTGATAAAACAAAGTCTGTACACAACAATTTTGGAAAGATTATAGGCCATCTTGGATCCTCCATCTTGGATCCGTCATCTTGGATTTTCCTAATTTAATTTTGTCTCATCAAAAAATAAATTTTTAGAGGGAAACTGCGCAAAATGTATGAAATACTTGTCAAACTAATGTTTCGTGTATGTAAAAGAGGGTTTGAAAGCGTTACTAATAAATTTAACCGAAATTTTACCAACTCGCAAAAAAGACTAAAATTTACCCACCCCTCCCCCTCAAATTTTTGTTGTCAAAAGTTATTTATCGCATTGAAGACTCACTATTTGGAACAAGCTCAGATATGTAGAAAATGCACAATAAGTCAAGAAATAAGCTTCAAAAATAAAAAATTCAACATATTTTACTTTTTCGAGAACCTTTGTGTCAAAATCAGGTTGCCATGGAAACATGGATTTTGACACCAACATGACATTAAAACCAAAATGTGCCCAGATAAATTTTAGTGAAAGACAGAAAATTTCAGCACCTGAGCTGCTTTGGTTTCAGAGTAATTGACATTTTACTGCAGGGGGGGGGGGGCTCAAAAGACTCCTCCCCCAGTCTGAATAGGGTTAATAAGAGATTTGTCATTCTTCACAAAACCTGTCAAATCATAAACAAAAGCCCTAATTTGATCTCTTCATCATCTACCATAATACCTCGAATATCATTGTTTGACCTTATTGTTTAAACCAAAGTCTCTAACGCGATAATAAGAAGATAAGGAGAGAGTGGATCTCTTCTGCCTGACGTCACGCTGGATATAAAAGTGTCACGAGGCAGATTTTTATAGCAGAAAACGAGCCAAAGATCTTCGGTTAACACGGTTTATTCTCCGTGGGTCACTGCTCACTAGTCGAGGTCCTAACGTTAGCTTAGTGTAGTCGAGAGTCTCTATTCAGTTACAGAACAGCCTCATTTAAAGGAGAACATTAGAGTTACTTACTTTTTACAACTTTTCCTGCTATTCATATGCGAAAGTGAGGTGTTTCCAGATACTGCAAGTGCGTAGAACAAAGAGAATGCGAAATGAGCCAAGTTTGTTCATTGAAAGATTTGCAAAAGAAGAATATCTGAAGAACTGAAGTTCAACTCAAGGAATTAGTTCGCTTATGTGAAAGCTAGTAATTCATTTCAAGTTTTGACGAAAGGAATTTTAGTTTAAGGTTGTAAAAATATATGAAAGTTAGCTAAACGCGGTTTAATTTAGAAAAAAGAACCTTGAAGGTGTCAACCCTTAAGAGCGAACTTAGTTCTTAATGAAATAAGCGAGCCTTATCATTATGCGAGCTCGAGCTAAAAAGTGTGAACCGCTCCGCGACTTAATTAAACAGTTCGTTTCGGCAAAATTGGTTATCTTGCCATTTCGCAGCTGGAAACACCTTCTACGAAAAGCAATAAGTTTTACAATAGTAAACAGATTTTAGGTTACAATAAACATCTTTCTAGATCTAAAATCTAAAATGTCATGTCATTTGCAGATTGTCAAATGGGTTATACTGATACCTTAAGAAACTATAAATCCATGTACCCTGTATGTGAATTTCTGAAAGCATATTAAATAAATGGGTGGAGAGGTAGGCTGTGAGGAGAGGTTGGATGCCATTACCAGAACTAATATTTGACTTTTCATTTTTCTATTTCGTATTTCCAGTACAATAGTAAACAGATTTAAGGTTACAAAAACATCTTTCTAAAATGTTCGTGTTTCCTAAGTTATAAAGTTTACAACAGCGGTTAACCGAAATTAGTATAAATACTCAGGTGATTATACAAAATCGCGCGCTCTGATTGGTTCGCTATCTCGGATTATGAGCCGATAATCACCTCTTCGAACAAAATGGCTGCCAGTTGTTCGCGCGCTTTTGATAAAATAATTTTTTTTCGCGTTCAATGCTTTTCTTTTTCTTTTTTTGAAATAATCACCTGTGTATTTATACTAAAAAAATTATTCGCCTCAGGCTCAGTGATTATCGGTGACAATTCACCTCGACTTCGTCTCGGTGAATATTCACCGATAATCACTTCGCCTTCGGCGAATAATTGTTAATTAGTATATACTAAAACAGTGGATAGCGTTGAAGGTGCGCTCTGATTGGCTAGTTAAACTCCGAATATCCTGTGCTATTTACCTCCGAGCAACTTGCGAATTTTTCGCTCTGCCGCGCGAACATGGCGGCCCGGTTTGTATGCATGACAAGCGAAGAAATCATCCAAATTAACAACGAAGCAGTCCATGGAAACTCCAAGAAAGCGATTAAATTTGGCTTGGCCGTGTTCAGAGGTAATAGCTTATGTTTTTAACCCGGAGTTTAGCGGTAAAAAGCAACGAGAAAGGTTTTGTTTACAAATGCAAATTAATCTTGCATAACCAAATTTGAGGTCGCTTGTTTACTTGAGAACCAAAGTTGAATTATATTTTTTACAGAATGCTTTCAAATACAGAAAGGGTTTGCAATTCCATTTGATGAAATGTCGCCACTAGAACTAAACAAAATTTTTTCTCTCAGCGAGAAAACGAGACGTACGGCAGTAATTACAACAAAAAATCCCTAACGGCGATCGGCGCTGCGTTGGATTGTCATTTGAGAAGTCCTCCATTTTCCAAGCCCTTTTCTCTTTTTTGTGTACACTTATCTCACTGTTTTAGTATATACTAAAACAACTATTCACCTCAGTGTCGGTGGCTAGTGCTGGATATTTACCTCGCCGCTTCGCGGCTCGGTAAATATCCAGCACTAGCCACCTCCACTTCGGTGAATAGTTGTTAATTATTGTAAAGTTAAAGACAAAATAAGGTTGAAACAAGGATTCCTTCTGACAAGTTAAATATGAATAACCGTTCAGCGGCTACGGAAAAAAAGATAGAACTGAAAGATAATCTTAGGTAATCTACGACGTGAGCTCTCACCTCTCTTTAGACGCGAGTTCACACTTAACTCATACATGAAATCCTTGTTTCCGCAGATAAGTGAATATAATTGAGATGCTGCGGAACCAGATCTAAGATATATAATTTTTTCTTATGACATATATACCTATCCCAACACCAACGCAAGAAACCGAAGAGAGAAATACCCGGTAGTCTTGTATCGCGTGAATACGCGTAGGCAAAAACGTTGTTTAACTTGAGCTCAATGTATTAACAATTGTCGCAGAGAGTAAACAAGAAGGATTTTGTCCTTTCGTTAGAGAAGGCTCGGCTTACATATTCTGTCCACGTGATGTGTAAAGGAGAGGCGACGGTCTATATCCACTCCAAGGAGTCAGACAGTGTCCATTTGCTCAAGAGTCTTTCCACCTGAAGTGACTATGGACAGCGAGTTGGTTTGTACTTTGTCCTGAACATGTTTTCCAGTGACAAGTAGGGTCTTTGTCTTGGATTTATTGGGTGGCAACTTGTTGCAATTGGTCCAGTGTTCAACATTCAACAAAGCTGAGCTCAAAGTTCTTTGTATCCTGTCTGTGTCATCAACATTAGCCGAGAAACAGAGTGTAGTGTCGTCAGCGTAAAGGTCTAAGCTGATGTCCGAAATCTGAACGTGAAAGGGGAAGTCATTTATAAAAACGACAAAAAAACAGTGGGCCAAGGATACTACCTTGAGGCACGCCATAAGGGATTTCCGAAAGATCTGATCTAGAGCCACAAATAGAAACAAACTGCGTCCTGCCATTCAGATAGGATTCCAACCATTTCAAAGATTTTATGTCCATTCCATATTGTCATGTATTTGGTACAGGTTAACATCCAAGATGGTGGACTTACAAGCGTGACTGAAATCTCTCTACATACTATGAATGTCACGTGCGTGACCTGCGCGCGCACATGCAAACGACCAAACAGGGAGACCATAACACATATGCCCGTAGATTTTTCATCAAATTTGGTGGTCCACCATATTGAAGGTTTTGCAGTAGTCAATCAAAACAAGACCACTAACATTATTTCTGTCAAGACTGAAAAATAATTGATCGATTATCTTAATCAGGGCAGTCTCAGTTCCATGGTACCTACGAAAAACAGACTGGCGTGAATATATACCTCTTATTAATCGAGTTCGAGGTCCGTACTGTAAAATACGGACCAAGTTTTTTCCCGTCGATTTATGGCCCAAGCGCGAAGCGCGCGGGCCATAAATCGACAGGAAAAAACGAGGATCCGTATTTTACAATACGGACCGAGAAAACGAGGTTAATAAGATATTTATTATATCTCTGGAGTCATTTTGGCGACCAAAACAAACTTTAGCGGGCTGTACAGTGAAGTACGGCCCGCTAAATTGACCAATCACAGCGCGCGTACTAACTGAGAGATATAATAAAGCAGGTTATTGCTATTCAAATATTAAGTGTACAGATGGTTATGAACGTGCCTCTCCAAATTTCGAGAAAAGAGGTAGCATAGAAATTGGACGATAGTTGTTTGGTTCTTTGTGATCTCCACACTCACTTTAGCAATTTTCCATTGGTTCGAGAACACAGAATGTTCAATTGAATAATTCACGAACTTAGTGATGGACGGCGCGATGACTGGAGTGTTACGAAGCCCAGGTGCTACGTATTATGTTGCATGTAAATAAACGTCGAAAACTCAGAACCTTTAGTTTAACTTTAGTAAATCCACTGGTAAATCCAAACATCCACGAGCTAAAGTACTGCGACAAGCATTTCGATCAGCCCAATTTTAGCGATCTAGGTTCATCTAGTCCAGGTTTTCTACAGACATCAAAAGGAACTAAGTACGGGAACCAAAAGAGCGAAATTATACGAATGCAACCCTTACCGACTGTTTCGTTCCAAGTACAAATTTCCAATGTTCCTCAAAAACAACAACATGGCGGATCGCAAATTAAAAAACAACCACATGCTTCATAACACGTGAAGCAAACACGTTACGTCATACACAGGTCCGCACAACGTGCGCAATGGTAGCTACATGGAGCTGCAATTTTCAAAATTCTCGCACTAAAGTTGTCAACACCCATCGCTTTCCTCGGATTCAGACTGCGAAAGCTGTGAGTGATGTAACCTTTGTTCAAGAGAGGTATAGAGAAAACAATATCGGGATCCTTTCTTGAAAGAACAAAGTATTCCAGTTTAGAGATATCAAAGGGCATGCTGGGTAATAAGCTTCTCAGACGATCGGCGACAGAAGTAAAATGCAGATTAAACATGTCAACAGTTTTCACGTCCACCAACTTAGTGTTAACTCCCTTTTTTTCACTGCGTATTAGTGACCTGATCGTTTTCCATTTGCATTTCCCTTTCTTTCCTCGAAACAGTTATTGTAAAAGTTAGACTTCGCAGATTTTATTGCGTTAGTAGCTTTGTTCCTAGCTCTCCTGTAGTTTTCCCAATCGCCCGGCAGCGCAGATTTTCGAGCTTTTTTTAATAGTGAGTCCCGCCCATGGAGATGCTGTAAAACTTCTCTCGTCATCCATGGAGCCTGTTTTTCCGTTTTTCCTCTTTTCTCTGATGATGAAGCGCATTATTGATCAGTTGTTCTCAGGTGCCAAGCATATCATCGGTTGCATCAAAAACAAATGCAGTGTCCCACGGGATCTCCTTAAGTGTTGACATAAAGCGTGACTCATCAAAATTCTTCATATTACGCTAAGTGATTTTACATGGCTTTTTCCACGTGCACTGGGGCGCTCCTTCCCTTTGTATGAACGCACCGCGAAGACAGGCAAATGATCCGCAAGACCAGACTCCATGATATCAATAGAATGAATTCTCTCGGGACAATTGGCAAAAATGTGGTCCAGGGAGGTCTTGGTTAGTGCGCGAACCAAACGATGCTTTTTAAAGTTCGAGGTAGTTCACATTTTTGTCCCCACTGACGAGGGTTTCCAGGTTCAATAAATAAGCAGACTCAATGTTCTTTTCTAGAAGCTCGTCATCTTCCTTGGAGTATGAAGGTGGACGATAAACTCCAGCGAAGAGTAGCGGGCGTTTCGATTTGTAGGGATAAACTTCAAGCCAGACCGCTTCAATATTCGAATCCTCCAGGTCGGTCCTCCTTCTGTGTTTCAAGTCTTGATTCACATAAACCAATACCCCTCCTTTTTTCTTGCTTCCCTTACGGTCTCTTCGATGAATAGTAAATTCAGGCAGTAAGTAGTAAATGATGAATAGTAAATCCAGGTTTAATCTGGGACAATCAAGACATGTAAACAGACAACAAACCATTTCTCAACAAGAAATATTATGACAGTGATATCTGGTTTATAAGCAACCTCCGTTTTGACTTGAATAACATAGAATCCTATGGACTAGTATACGGAATTCCATACCCACGAACCTTAAGTGTCTTCAACCTAAAAGCGTCCTTTAAAACGAATAACAGCGTATTTGATGTAGCAAAAAAGAAATCAAAATATTATTATTCCCTGATGATCAATAAAAAAGCATACTTTAAAAATTATGCACAGAAATTAAAGACTGACTGCAATCTATCTGATATGGAACTGAAACAAGTATTTCTCCTGTCTCACTCCGTTACGTTTGAACCTTATGTCAAAGGCTTTCAATTCAAAGTGCTGAGCTCCAAACTCTTTACCCATTCAAAGTTTTTAAAGATCGGTTATAAGACAAACGATTTGTGTTCTTTCTGTAAAAAGGAATCAGAAACGACCAATCATCTTTTCGGGGACTGTCCGTATTCAAATTCGTTTTGCAAAAATTTTGCACTACCCTATTTGCTTATCAAGAGACAACAAGCACATTTAACTTTACGAGACATCCTGATCGGGACTCTAACACCAGAAAAATATTTTGCTCAATCACCTAATAATTATAGGAAAAATATATTTACGGTGTTACAGAAGGAATGAATTACTCCCGAATATAGAAAGCTATAAAGTTAAACCATAGTTAAGTAAGACACCGAGAAATACATCTGCACTAAAAATAAGAGTTTAAAAAATTAATGGAAAAGTGGACATACTAATATGATTACCCCCTGTAATCAACAAAGGATTAGGTAGACGGAAAAACAGGATATCTCAGGGCAATGGAAACAGCAATTCAGTGTCTCCTTCATCCCGCCAGGAACAATAGCAGCTAGTTTCTACCAAAAACGTTCAAAGGAAGACTTGATCACCGACCTCAAATTGCCTCAAAACGGCACCCGAAAACTGATGCATTTCTTGGTTCTTATTTTTGTCTGCAATTCGCGGATACAAGATTTACCAGCCCTGGCGCACTGGAGTAAAGCTAGCTCAGAAACTGAGTCTAACGAAAATGACGCCAAATTTTACGGTATTTACAACTTCGGCTAAATATGCCATCCAGTACTTACAAAAGGACATGGTTTTCTAAGAGTAGCCGAATTACTAACGTGTAAATCTTAATTGCATGCTGATGATAAGCAAGGTGCAGTAACGTTGTCTCGTTATGTCATCTTATGTCATCCGGGAACAGTCTTGTTTAATTTCATCAGTTTTATGACCATTCCTTTTCTCTGAGCTCCAGTCTCCTAATCTTGCCACTGACCGTCTTGGGTAAACTGTCCACAAACTCAATCTGCAAAAGAATGGCAAGCAAGCAAGGGAAGGAGGCGACTGAAACGCGAGTTTGGAAGCTCAGCTTTCACATTCATTTCCAGGATTGACCGCAAGTATGTTTTAGTAGGTACTTCATGCCTAGCCGTACCGAATAATCTCCATTTTCATACAACTTCATGTTAGTATCTATAATATAAATATAATTAATACAATCCATAGATGGCTTTCCTGTGCTGATTTAGCTCAGCTCTCAGCTTAAGGAAAATATCATAATGCAGTTTGTAAATTCGTATACAACTGAAATGCCAGAACGCTTTTTTTTTGCTTCTTTGTTTCTTCTTTTAGTTATGTAACCGTAAGTCTTTGGGCATTACCCCCATCCCCAACCCACCGCACCCCCCCCCCCCCAACAAAAAAAAGGAAAAGAAAAATAGCGAGGAAACATTTTTCCACACTTTGGGAATTTTCCTCATCCATTGTAATTTCTTTCATCAATTCTATGATTATCCATTATTGATAGTATCTGAATTATTGCTTAAAATGACCATGGAGTAAAGCGCCTTTCATCAAGTTAGTAGTAATTTCTGCGTATTCAAGGGAATTGAGGCACTATTTTGTAGTTTCAAAAAGAATAGGGATTCGTTAGGCCTCCAGAGATGTGAATTCTCTGCGACGAAGATTTCTTCGACTCCCACCTCCACTAATGATTCGAATGTCTAAGAAGGAGCTAATTATTCCAGTAAATCATGACCATAACTCTGCAAGTTCGGTAACAGTTTTTGATTGAAACACTCACAGAGATACATATGAATAAGAGTAAAGTTTTCTCTTTCATCTGTATTTTACGATCAAACTTTTTGATTTCTTGCGACTCAAAAGCTGACTCAAACAATGGCAGTCTCTATGTTTCAGTACCTTTCTTGGATACTTGTACGGTGCTGTCGTTTCCTTGACGTAATCTTGCAGTTCCTTCACGAGTGACGTTTTGTCGCCAGAAAAATGCGGAGAGAGGATTATGAACGCTTTGACTACCTAAAACAAGGTACAATAAAAAAGAAAGGAAACAATAATAATTTCAATGAAAATGATGATGTTAATAATAATAATAATAATAATAATAATAATAATAATAAACCAGACTGAACTGAAACGTAATATTTTACTGTTTAACCACTTTGTTGCAAAATCTATCGTTACCGATCACGTTTGCTTTCTTCGCGGCCAGTCACAACACTATCTACTCGATTTCACTTATTTTTTATGATTTAGAATTCTAATTGTGAAAATTGTCACCTTCTAGGCAAAATAACTGAATGCTGATTGGCTGAGACGTGGTAGCATTTTTTTCTTAATCACAAGGGCACTTTGGTACTCAAGAGAGCATGATTACTCAGTCCTGATAAGTTAACAGTTTCTGTTGGCAGAAACGATTTTGAACCGTGTTTGCTGTAAACTTAAGAATAAAATCATCATTGAACAAATTGACCAATTGGATTGTCACTTGTCGAAGCATTGAACGGGATTCCCTCAATAATTTGGCCCTTTAAGTGATAAACACGTCATCCCAATGTGCTCTCGTGCAATTAACAATTAAATTCAACTTGATGTTTCAAAGTTTCCAAATTGCCCAAGCCGCTCCGCGCCTCAGGCAGTCTTGTGAAAACTTTGAATATGCGTGAAATCAATGTTTACTTGGCTCCAGCCCCATCCGATTACATTACTAACAACATACATGCAACATACATACATTACTAACAACATACATGCAACATACATACATTACTAACAACATACATGCAAAAATTTCAACGCGCTGATTGGCTGAGAGCACGTCAATTATCCCAAACAGTGAATCGAAGAAAGTTGAAATTGAGTGCAGAATTTTAAAACTGAATTTTTGCAAGGATATCGTTAACAAGGCAAGCAAATGCTTTTGAGTGCAATTTTGTATAAATAAACACGCGCAGCTTTTTCAAAAACAACAAACTGTACTCGTCCTACCGGTTCGAGCAATTTTGTCCGTTTTTGAAAAGTTTACTTGTGGTCATTTATTTTGAACAATTTGATTACCTATACAAAGCTTAGACTACTACCTTTAATTTCCCCAGCGACAGGTTGACTATTCGGAATAATCACCATTTAATGTGGTGAAATGATTGTACACTGAACTGATCAAAAGGAGCCCTCGTTGCTTTGATACACTATAGTAATTAATTAATCAAAGCTCAGGTCAATGTCATTTTCTCGCGGGACTCTTCGTTTCTGGTCATTGGTGGAAGTTATTTGCCACCCTAAGCCACTATTTACCAATGGGATCTGGATAAAAGAAAATGTTTTCTGTGGAAACCCCAAATAGTATGTTGTCAAGTGCGTAAGTCCATCCGTAAGTAACATAAGAACCTTTGGCAAATAATAGCAGTCTCTCGGATGCTGTTCGTTTTCTCTGATTCTTTACGAAGGGTTCGGATGTCTTCCGATTTCTCACCCATTTCGTCTTCCACCGTTCGCAGCCTCTATTTGATATATTTTCATTCTTATTTTCTTTTAAAATCGACTGAGTATTTTATAACAGAACACAGTTTAAAACGTCTACTTTTGTAGCTGTGCTTTCCTGTAGATGCATACAGTCTCGGCTAGACGATTTATTTTTAGAGAGTTTCTCGGGCTCTCCGAGACTTCAAGCCTTCAGCGATTCAGGTTTATTTCATGATAATTTTGCATTGTGTAAGTCCTTTGTTGCCATTTTTTGTTTTCTTCGGGTAAGAACAGTTTAGTGATAATGGCACTCACCACTCCTCTGATAGGATCAGGGCTACTCACAACAGCCGCCTCTGCAACAGCATGGTGCTCAATTAACGCACTTTCTACTTCAAACGGACCAATCCGGTACCTAAAGAAACAAACAACACTGTATGAACAGTTGTAGAGGGCGTCATGGCGAAGGAGCAGCTTAATTTCCCTACCTCTCTGTCCAAAGGTTAAACTCAACACCACATGCTTAATAATAGCTGCTACTAGTTCAACAAACGACTGCCTTTATTTAACATTGCACCACTTAAAACCAAGTCTGTTCCAGTCTGTTCCAGTCAACGGGAAAAAAAAACTGAGGGAAGCTATGACCCGTTTCTTGAAATGCCTGGTAACGGAAACGCAATGTTCGCAAATGGAAGTACAACTTTGTTGATTTTCAAGGTTAAACAATAAAATTCCAGGTCAACTTGCACGCTAGGGTGGTTTGTATGCTAAGAACTATAAAAACATTTGGTAAACTCAGACCTAAGACCGGAGCTACGGGCCCAAGAAGCTATAAGGACTATCGAGAGGCGGGCCCTTGGGGGGGAGGATAGAAAGCTTCCGCTGCCTGGACACACGACCCTACTATTTTCGTTTCACCATACTTAGAGAACTTGGGGCAGACTACTTTTAAACCCTGGTACAAGACTGTGGATTGTTAGTATAAATCTACTAGCATTCTATCACAAATGCCGCGCTCTGATTGGTTACACTACCCACTATCTATTCTGTGATAGATAGTAAGTAGCGTAGCAATGTGCCCTTGCTATCAGTTTTTGCAGACAGTTTACTGGTCGAGGCTGTTCCAGAAAAGACAAAGTTTTGAACGACTAGTAGATTTATACTTAAACAATTAGATTATTCGCTCTCGATTTCTATGAGTGATATCACGCGATAGAAATCGCAAGCTCATTATCTAATTGCTTAATAGAAACACTTCGTGAAATATAACAGAGAATAATGCTTTGACAATGCTTTAAAAAGCTACAAATTTATATATTTTAAGGAATAACAACTTCCTCTATTTTAAAGGTTTGTTCCAAAGCGGTATTTTCCCAAACACAAAATTCTTCTTCTCTTTACGTTTATGTTACGAGAGTGAGAGTATGGTAGTTTTAAAACTCTTTTAACACCTCTCTTTTTAGAGCCGCGCTAGCGACCGATGCTTTTGTTTTGAGACTAAATGACTGCTTTTGACTGTCTTTAACCACAGTTTGTCCACATTCAATCTACCGAGTACCATATTTGGAAATCAAGAGAAACCAAATGAAACAATCAATTGACTTCAGCAGCATGACGCAATGCACGTTGTTGTTTGCATCTTGTTCACGACGTGCCATAGAAACGGGACTGGACAACAAGCTCAAAGACCAGGGCAAGCAGTTCCTACCTATGGTACTAGGGAAATACATGTATTGAATCTGGACAAGCGGTGAATACGCGTCACATGTCTCAAGTCTTGTGAGTTTGTGGCTACACAGTTTACCAGTGCAAGCGGGCGTACAGTTGAAGCCTCTTTTTGAAGCGCCTAACTCTAACCTATTGAAACCCTATAATAAATTTAAATAAATAAATGTAAATGTTTATAGTGGTCAATGTACTTAGCAAACCAAGCTAGTTTTCAGGCATGCCACTCTGAAACACAGAAACAAATAATTCAAATAAACACAACATTATAAGAATCCCAACTGGCCGGAGGCAAACCAGTTGACTATTAACAAGAATGACCGAGGAGTTGAACCAGGGACTACCCAGAACAACACCAGCCAGCGGCCAGAGCGGGAATGAACCCGGGCAAACCGCACTGAAATCCAGCGCCCTAAAATGGCCGAAGAATTCACAAAGTTGCCGAAGAGCGACGTGAAAAGTAGAAACAAAAACAAACAAACAAAACCAAAATCTATGCTTTGAAAAAAAGTAATTTAATATAATAATAATAATTATTATAATTATGGTTATTAATTACAATAAGTAAATAAGTTATAATAACTTAAATAATTTGAACGTGGTTCTGGTTTGATTGTGAAGAATTTTGCAGAACTTCGTATTCACACACCAAACAAAGATATATTTAGTCAAGTTACCAATGCTTATTTATTCCAAATTGCACAAAAAATCATTTTACTTTGATCGCATATACAAATCATAAAGACTGACCCGGCTGAGAGAATGACGTCATCAGAGCGACCAACAAACAAAAAGTAGCCATCCTTGTCTCTAATGGCCCTGTCACCTGTGAAAATAAAAACAAATAGTAATTAATAGTATACATGCAACGCGGTGATTGGCGCCAAACAGAGCAGAAAGTTGAAATTGAGTGCTGAAAGTTGAAATTGAGTACAGAAATTTGAAATTAATTTTTTGCATATATGTCATTAACAAGTGGTCAAATGATTTCGAGCGGAATTTTGTATAAATAAGCACTAGTAAATTTATCAAAGCCAACAAATAGCACTCGCCCTACAGGCTCGTGCATTTTTTCCGTCTTTGAAAAATTTACTTGAACTCAATTATTCCAAATTGCACTCGAAACCATTTGATTGCCTATACAAAACACAATGCAAATGAAATATCAAAGAAGCAGCACTCAGCACTCTTGCTGGGGTTTGCATAAATAAATGAACAAATAAGAGAACGCGACGCTTGCAGAGTTAAATCTTCAATTAAGTTTTCAACCGCACAGCAATTGTATCATTCCTAAAATGGACATATTATGTGAACCCGGTTTTCGCGCCGTCGTGGGTTCCTGTACCGTCCAGTCTTTCCAATCAGACTTTTTGAGGCTAAGTTGTCATTGCCAGGCTCAAGTTTTAAATTACATTTCCAACAGCAAATACTCCAAAACAGCTCTCTGAATTCTTAAGCTTCTTGTCACTTGTCCAATTAAACTAAGCTGGACATATTATTCCTAGATTAGCACAGAGCTTAACCGGCGAGTTAGCTAAGCAAACAAATGGTTGAAATATTACAGTGACGAGATCTGGATCCCAAAGTTAAGGCAGCTGGTGAGGAAGATGCAAAGGGCCTGTCAGCGATTTCAAGCAATGGCGGACGTAGCCCCTTCTCCCGGAAACTTGCCGACTGCTCGGACTCAAGGGATTAACCCCAACCAAATGATCGAAGAAGACTACGCTGGACCCATGCGATTTACAGCATCCAAGAACCGAGAAGGAAAGGCGTACATCCTCTTATATGCTTGTAGTCTGAGGGATTTACCTAGAACTTGTACATAGACCTCGATAGAGTGCTTGAATAGCCAAAAGAAAATTATGGCGCGCCGGGGAAGACCTGGACGAATTTACTCAGACAATGGCCAAACATTTGTGGGAACCGCAAATGGGATGAGAACTGTCGTGAAAAACGAACGACTGCAGGCCTTCCTCTCCCCAATTAGATCCAATGGCAATTCATCGTTAGCCGTGCTCCACGGTGGGGAGGACAGTTCGAAGGAATGATCGATCTAGTCACGTCAGCTCTTAATAAGACAATCGGGAACGGAATGCTACGGGATGCCGTGGGATGAACTACAGGAAGTGCTTTTAGATGTAGAGATCACACTAAACAACCAGCCGTTTAGCTACGTAGAAGACGAGTTACAGTGACGTCTCCTGCCCCTTAACTCCAACCTGTTCTTGAACAGTAATGTGCTGCCAGAGTTACAACCACACGAGAACGAAACCGCTGACTTATGTAAGCGAACGAAACACCTATTGAAGTGCAAGGAAGTGACATGGAAGCGCTGGACGCGTAAGCAGTTGCGCGGACTCCGCGAGAGACATTGTGCACAGGCGGAAACGGAGGGTGACAAACCATCCGTTGGTGACATCGTAATCATCAAATCAGACGAAATGAACCGAGGCAAGTGGCCTCTAGGGATCGTTGAAAATTTAATCATAGGAAATGACAGAGTTGTCAGAGGAGCAAGATTCCGCGCAGGTAAGTCTTACGTTGAGCGAGCCATTCAGCACTTCTACCCACTGGAACCTTCGTGCGACAGGCAGTTACCCGTACCTGTGAGAATGAAACCAGAGGTTGCTCCATTTCGCCCAAGACGGGACGCCATCAACGTGGCGCACACTCATATAAAAGCTAAAATGAACATTGTTAACCGCTAGCTTTGATCCCAAGGTTTACTTATACAGTCTTGTTCCTCGCGAAGCGAGGCCGAAGGCCGAGCGTAGCGAGGTTACTAATCGTGTCGGTTCCGGTCAGACCACGTGGCTCGCAAGCCCGAGTAAATCGAGCCGAGAGTTTTTATATATTAATATATATATATATATATATATATATATATTTCCTCGCGAAGCGAGGTTACTAATCGTGTCGCTTCCGGTCAGACCACGTGGCTCGCAAGCCCGAGTAAATCGAGCCGAGAGTTTTTATATATTAATATATATATATATATATATATATTTCCTCGCGAAGCGAGGTTACTAATCGTGTCGCTTCCGGTCAGACCACGTGGCTCGCAAGCCCGAGTAAATCGAGCCGAGAGTTTTTATATATGTATATATATATATATATATATATTTATATATATATTATATATATATATATATATATTATATGATATATTATATTATATTTCATATTATATATATATATATATATTTATATATATATATATGCACCGAGATATCCCCTGATGAGTGGGCAACCACGAAACAGGCTTGTAGGGATAAACCTGTAGTTTGTTTGTGTTTTTTCTCCCGCAACAACTATATATTTATATATATATATATATATATATATATATCTATATTTGAAAGGTGTCCGTTCGCAGGCCAGGTTACCTGGCAATAGTAGCGTATTTGAGAACTCCTGAATTTCCGCCATTTCGAATGCGGTGATGCCTTTTTGAAAGAAATGTAAATTTTGTGGAAACGGATTTCACTCGTCCTGGAAGTGTATCCCAGCAAGATGATCTCCGAGATATTCAAGAAAGAGTAGCCCGAGATCGTCGCCGAGTAAGTTCGAACACCGTGAAAATCAACACAAGGAAAGCACGACTCAAAGCAGGGAAAGAGTACGACAGCAGGGCGAATAACAACAGACATCCGTCATCGCAGCAAAGACAAAAACTGCTCGCTCTAGAAAAAGGCAAACGAAACAGCAGGGAAAAGGACCAGGAATTCAACCAAGTTAGTTTTGAATTTGAATGTGTTATTGATAGAAATACAGAACAGGAGTGAACGATTACATAACGAAATATACTAGAAATACGACTCCCGCAAAAACCTCGCGAAGCTAGTTTTTGAAGAAGTCACAATGCTTTCATATTTTATTCTTTATTTTTTTTTATATTATATATTTTATTTTTTATATCAGCGTAATCCCCATTATTTTATTTCTTATGCTGTGTTTGGTACACAATTAGTGACACCTGGTGCAAATTACATGATCAGTATACCGCTCAACACAGTGCTTAAAAATTGACCTTCATTTAGCTCTTTCACTGCCACTGAGATTGCACCAGAGGGAATAGAAGTAAAATTATTTATTATCTTGACAGGGAATACAGAGTCGATGAAGTATCACAATAATATTGACTTAACACAAATTGAAAATGATTGTAAATCTTTTCCAGGTGAAATCTTGAAGACTTGATATGAATGCTTGTGTTTACCACGGTGTAAAAAACCTGTTTTTTTTTCTTTAGTTTTATTTTCTTAGTCTCTACTGCTTTGTCTTCTTTGTTGTACATCACTTTTGAACACAATATGTTCTTAAACAGAGGATGAGTTGAATGCTCCAATTATTTTTTGTTTATGTTTTTTGGTTATAATTGCATGAGATTCATTGTAAGAAGAATCTTCTGATTAGATATTTTATTGTCTACTGCAGTCATTATTTCATTCCCGGGTAACCACAATTGAGAGCATTATGAATAGTGCATGTTTTAATGTGTGTACTCTTTTCAGTTGCAATGGTACCCCCAGTGGTAGATAGAAAAATTCCTTTTCCCTCAAAAGAGATGCCATATCAACAGAAGTGTGAGATACAATGTCATTACATAAAAAAAAATTGGGGGTAAAACAATTGGATTCTACAAAAGCTTTGAATAAAGGTTTGGTAATAGTGAGTGCCGACTGTATAGTATGTGGTTGTGCTATTTTTAGGTCATATCATAAAAACAATACATGTAAGAAAGAGTTATTGAAATCTTAATATGTTCAAAAAGATTGCTGCACTACGTACTCCTGTAAAAAAATAATGTGAAATGAACATCAATCAGTCAAAAGTATATACCACATGAAAGTTTAATTGTGCTGTTACAGAAACAGGCAAAATATCCATACCCAACCATAGAATAGTACATTATTTTGAATATATGAAAATTTCTATTATAAAAACTACAGAAGAAAGATTTAATATAAGGACGGTATTCATCAAAAAAGTCATGGCAGCCAGAGGTATTGAACTGTAACCAATGACATATAGTAACCAGAAGAACTATCATTATATTATTATCATTATTATTATCATTACTATTATTATTACTGGTATTGATATTATTATTGTTATATTTTTTATGTTAAACATTAAATATTTTTATGGGGTGGGATTCATGTCCTAATCTTGGTAAAGTTATTGTTACTCTACAACTAAAAACAATACAAAAATCTTTTTAATAGGCTTTCCATCAGAGGTGGTAGTAATCAAAACAGCTCCAAACAATACCATTTCTTCTTAAAGGCTTAGAATCTAGTGCAGTCATTTGTCATTTGTCTATTGATCACTGATAATATTGCAGAACCAGTACTTTATAGTGACACTGGGTATACATTCTGTTGAAAATGTTTAACATAACTGCTAGATCAAGAAAATTTACAATATTTTCACTGTTGCAATGATATCAGATCACATCGTTATAAATGATTGCTATAACAACTGCAACTCTCTGTGTTGGGAATTACTTCAAACTGGAAACGCTATCGTTTTATTATGAAAAATACCTATTTACATTCTTCTCTTACATTCTCCGATTCCGTTTTTAGACTAATAGAATTATTTTCCAGAGACATCTCCAATCGTTGAAGTCGTTCTTACTCGGTGTCCCTTCTAAGTCGTTTTCAATTGCTAAATGTAGTACACCAATATATTTCGTTATGTAATCGTTCACTCATGTCCTGTATTTCTATCAATAACACATTCAAATTCAAAACTAACTTGATTGAATTCCTGGTCCTTTTCCCTGCTGTTTCGTTTGCCTTTTTCTGGAACGAGCAGTTGTTGTCTTGGCTGCGATTTCTGTTGTTATTCTCCCTGCTGTCGTTTCTCTATCCCTGCTTTGAGTCGTGCTTTCCTCGTGTTGATTTTCACGGTATTCGAACTTACTCGGCGACGATCTCGGGCTAATCTTTCTTGAATATCTCGGAGATAACCTTGCTGGGATGTACTTCCAGGACGAGTGAAATCGGTTTCCACAAAATTTACATTACTTTCAAAAAGGCATCACCGAATAATGGCGGAAATTCAGCGTTCTCAAGTGCGTTACTATTGCCAGGTAACCTGGCCTACGAACGGACACCTTTAAAATATAGATATATATATATAAACATATATATATATATATATATATATATATATATATATATATATATATATATCTATATTTTAAAGGTGTCCGTTCGTAGGCCAGGTTACCTGGCAATAGTAGTTTAAGTAATATAGTTTAATAGTTAATATAGTAATATAAGTAATATAGTTTAATAGTTTAAGGGCCCCTCCAGGGATTTTGTTGTTTGTCAACCCTTTAATGCTCCAAAGGCCTCGATTTGGGATTTTGTTATTAACCCTGTCCAGCTTAAACGTAGGTTTCTTCTGCATATTTTTGTAAACTAGTTTTCCCGTAATATTTACCGCATTGCAAGAGTCCGTTTTATCTATTTTAACTATTTTAGTTTTTAGGTTGAATTTAACCTAGTTCTGCAATTATCCCGCTTTATAATGTAATTTATGTACAGCATTGTATCTTTTTCGTTTGGTCTATTAATTATCACCCTGTATGACGTAATTTATAGTACAGCATTGTATTTCTCGTTTTGCATTTTTTTCCCTGTATTGTATTAATCACGATGTATTAATAGCACGATAGTATTTTTCATTTCGGTATGTAATCTCCCACACTGTAACCGTATTTAAACTTAGTTTCCGTCCTTTTTCTCCTGTAACTGACGAAGGTCTAAGACCGAAACGTTTTTTCTATCAAATTTTTAACTTTTTAACTTTTTTATCGTCAGAAGTTGTCCGTCCTTGCTTTATCTAACGTTTTTATATATATATATATATATATATATATATACATATATAAAAACTCTCGGCTCGATTTACTCGGGCTTGCGAGCCACGTGGTCTGACCGGAACCGACACGATTAGTAACCTCGCTACGCTCGGCCTTCGGCCTCGCTTCGCGAGGAAATTAGCGTACTAAACTTAGCAAAACGGCTTAGAAGGGAAACCGAGTAGAAACAACTACAACGATTGGAGATGTCTCTGGAAAATATATCCTTGCGAAGCGAGGCCGAAGGCCGAGCGTAGCGAGGTTACTAATCGTGTCGCTTTCGGTCAGACCACGTGGCTCGCAAGCCCGAGTAAATCGAGCCGAGAGTTTTTATATATGTATATATATATATATCTATATTTTAAAGGTGTCCGTTCGCAGGCCAGGTTACCTGGCAACATTACTCCATGTGAAATTCCGCCATTAGGAATTCCTTGAGTGATGTTTTGAAAATAATGTGAATTTTGTGGAAACCGATTTCACTCGTCTTGGAAATACATCCCAGCAAGAAGATCTCCTACATATACAAGAAAGAATGGCGAGAGATCGTCGTCGAGTAAGTTTGAATGCCGCAAAAATCGGCACACGGGAAGCGGCGACTCAAAGCAGAGATTGAGAAACGACGGTAGAGACGATAACAAGAGGCATCGTAGCTAAGACAACAACTGCTTGCTCAAAAAAGCAAAGGAATCAGCAAGGAAAAGGACCAGGAATACCATCAAGTTACCATCAAGTTAGATTTGAAATTGAATTTGTTATCGATAGAAACTAGAAATACGACTCCCGCAAAAACCTCGCGAAGCTTGTTTTTGAAGAAGTCACAATGCTCTTATATTTTATTTTTTATATCAGCGTAATCCCCATTATTTTATTTGTTATGCTGTGTTTGGTACATAATTAGTAACACCTGGTGCAAATGACATGATAAGTATACCGGTCAACACAGTGCTTAAAAACTGACCTTCATTTAACTCTTTCACTGCCACTGAGACTGCACCAGAGGGAACAGAAGTAAAATTATTTATGATCTTGACAGGGAATACAGAGTCGATGAAGTACCACAATAATATTCACTTAACACAAATTGAAAATAATTGTAAATCTTTTGCAGGTGAAATCTTGAAGAGTTGATATGAATGCTTGTGTTTACCATGGTGTAAAAACCTGTTTTTTTTTCAGTTTTATTTTCTTAGTCTCTACTGTTTTGTCTTCTTTGTTGTACATCCCTTTTAAACACAATATGTTCTTACACCGAGGATAAGTTGAATGCTTGTTTATGTTTTTTGGTTATAATTGCATGAGATTCATTGTAAGAAGAATCTTCTGATTAGATATCTTATTGTCTACTGCAGTCATTATTTCATTCCTAGGTAACCACAATTGAGAGCATCATGAATAGTGCATGTTTCAATTTGTGTACTCTCTTGAGTTGCAATGGTACCCCCAGTGGTAGATAGAAAAATTCCTCTTCCCTCAAAAGAGATGCCATATCAAGAGAAGTGTGAGATACAATGTCATTACATCCAAAAAAAAAAAATTGGGGGTAAAACAATTGGATTCTAAAAAACTTTGAATAAAGGTTTGGTAATAGTGAGTCCCGACTGTATAGTATGTGGTTGTGCTATTTTTAGGTCATATCATAAAAACAATACATGTAAGAAAGAGTTATTGAAATCTAAATATGTTGAAAAAGACTGCTGCACTATGTACTCCTGTAAAAAAAATAATGTGAAATCAACATCAATCAGTCAAAAGTATATACCACATGAAAGTTTAATTGTGCTGTTACAGAAACAGGCAAAATATCCATACCCAACAAGAGAAGATTATATTATTTTGAATAATATTATATGCAAATTTCTATTATAAAAACTGCAGAAGAAAGATTTAATATAAGGATGGCATTTCATCGAAAAAGTCATGGCAGCCAGAGGTATTGAACTGTAACCAATGACATATAGTAATGAGAAGCACTATCACTATATTATTATCATTATTATTATTATCATTACTATTATTATTACTGGTATTGATATTATTATTACTATTGTTATATTTTTTTACGTTAAACATAACATATTTTTATGGGGTGGGATGCATGTCCTAACCTTTGTAAAGGTATTGTTACTCTACTACTACAAGCAATACAAAAATCTTCTTAAAAGGCTTTTCATCAGAGATGGTAGTAATCAAAACAACTCCAAACAATACCATTTCTTCTTAAAGGCTTAGAATCTAGTGCGGTCATTTGTCTATAAAGTTTGTGTGGAAAATCATTACTGAAAGCATAGGGCGTTTAGAAAACTTGTTCAACACTTGTTACTACATACAGCACACTTGCAATGAATATGTGAGAAAGATCATAAACGTTTTGGCATTACAAATTATTCTTTATAAAGTTTTTCCAACATAAAATGTTAACTGTATGTTGTAGTTGTTATTAAATATTAATATTTGACATCATAAAAATGAAGTAAACAGCAGAAAGTAACAAGGTTAATATGTTCATTAAGGCTTGAATTAGAATTTCATTTGTGGGAAATGGGCCAGGTTTCTAGATTGCAATATTATCAGGGGGGGGGGTCATTGAACTCTAAGGTAAAACTGACCCATTGTGAAATGGCTATGAAACTTGTTGTCTATACGTAATATTATTGAAACCTTTCAATCAGAGAATACATACATATATATAGCAAAAAGAAATACTACTCAGAAGTAAGTTATAACATTTGCTTTAGTTTCAAATGATCGCATTGATCACTGATAATATTGCAGAACCAGTACTTTATAGTGACACTGGTGACACTATATATTCTGTTGAAAATGCTACACATAACTGCTAGATCAAGAAAATTTACAATATTTTCACTGTTGCAATGATATCAGATCACATCGTTGTAAATGATTGTTATAACAACTGCAACTCTCTGTGTTGTGAATTTCTTCAAAATGGAAACGCTATCGTTTTATTATGAAAAATACCTACTTACATTCTCTTGTAATCTGTTGGTCGTCTTTCTATTCCGTTTTTACACTAATAGAATTATTTTCCAGAGACATCTCCAATCGTTGTAGTTGTTTCTACCCGGTTTCCCTTCTAAGCCGTTTTGCTAAATTTAGTACGCTAATATATTTCGTTATGTAATCGTTCACTCATGTTCTGTATTTCTATCAATAACACATTCAAATTCAAATTCAAAACTAACTTGGTTGAATTCCTGGTCCTTTCCCCTGCTGTTTCGTTTGCCTTTTTCTAGAGCGAGCAGTTTTTGTCTTTGCTGCGATGACGGATGTCTGTTGTTATTCGCCCTGCTGTCGTACTCTTTCCTTTGAGTCGTGCTTTCCTTGTGTTGATTTTCACGGTGTTCGAACTTACTCGGCGACGATCTCGGGCTAATCTTTCTTGAATATCTCGGAGATCATCTTGCTGGGATACACTTCCAGGACGAGTGAAATCCGTTTCCACAAAATTTACATTTCTTTCAAAAAGGCATCACCGAATTCGAAATGGCGGAAATTCAGTAGTTCTCAAATACGCTACTATTGCCAGGTAACCTGGCCTGCGAACGGACACCTTTAAAATATAGATATTTAGCAATTATTGCACGAAATCGAGTCGTATATGAGCTAATAGCCAACGAGGCGCGTAGCGCCGAGTTGGCTATAGCTCATATGCGACGAGATTGAGTGGAATAATTGTTTTATTATATCTCTAAGCCCTCGCTTACGAGACACTGGAATTAGTTTGTACGACAAGAATTGACTTTGTTATTGTTTTTGAACAGAACCATGTTGTTGTCGAGCCGACATATTGTAGAGCCGATGTGTAAAAAAGTTTCAAACACGAGTCCGGCTCGTTTTTAAACATCTCTTTAATGTACTTGTCAATTTTTTTTCGAGTTAGCAAATTAGTTTAAGAATTTTAAAGTGGAAAAAGTAGGCAGAAATAAAATAAAAACTCAGTTTACGGGCTTCACAGATCTTTCAAAATGGCGGCTGTTTGTAAGAGTTTCACTTTCGTTCGTAATAAACAATTTCGCAGTATAATTTGCTCACTTACCGTCGAATAATTTCATCCCATATTTATTTGCTTCGGTAGTATTTCTTTGGTGTATGATTTTTGAGCTTGACTTGAATTTCTCCCTGTCTTATTCAAGAAATCATCCCTCCATGATGGCCGTTTTCCGTGCCAATGGTATATGAGCTGATATACTATGAGTAGGGAACCAATCAGAGCGCGCGTTTGCTCATATACAAGGGTTGCAGATATAATAAATATATATATACATATATAAAAACTCTCGGCTCGATTTACTCGGGCTTGCGAGCCACGTGGTCTGACCGGAAGCGACACGATTAGTAACCTCGCTACGCTCGGCCTTCGGCCTCGCTTCGCGAGGAACAAAGACTCGTTTTAGGTATACGGGACATGAGCGAGCGATTACATAAAAAAATAACGAAACTGGCAAACAAAATTTAGCAAAATGACTTAGAACGGAAACCGAGTAGGAACGACTTCCAGCATGCAGACAGAATCAGAAGACGAACGACAAAACAGATTACCATATCGTCGTGAAAAAAGTGCCAGGAAAGGGGAAACAGAAACCAACCGCAAAGAAATGAAAGATGACAGTCACGTAGTATTAATACTGCAATGAGAATGCAAGTAGGTATTTTTCGTAGTGAAACGATTGCCTTCATTTGAAAGAAATTCCCAATACAGAGATTGCAGTTTTGATAGCAAGTATTTATAATTATGTGATCTGATATCATTGCAACAGTGAAAATATATTGTAGATTTGTTTGATGTAGCAGTTATGTTCAGCATTTTCAACAGAAAAGATACCAAACAATAAGTGACTGGTTCTGCAATATTATCACTGATCAATGCAATTATTTGTAAATAAAGCAGATGTTCTTACTGACTTCTGAGTAGTATTTCTCTTTGCTCTATTTCTTTGCTACATATAAGCTACTGCAATGATCAGTTAATGTCATTACCTACATATATGTATTGCGTAATCAAAAAGTTTGTTGGGACAGACAAGTTCCATTGAGCCATTTCAAAATGGGTTTTTACCTTTGAGTTCCATGTATCCCTGGGAATTACTCTCTTAGCACCCATCCTTTTTCCACAAATGAAAAGTTAATTTAAGCCCTACTTTGCAAAATTAGGCAACATCTTAACCTTTTTCCTTAATGCTATTTAATTCATTTTTATGATGTCAAATACAAATATTTCATAACAACCATAATAGACAGTTGACCTTTTACATTGGAAAAACTCTATAAGGGAGAAACTAAAGTTTGTAATGCTAAAATTTTTAGCGATTTTTCTTATATATTCATTGCAAGGGTGCTGTATGTAATAACAAGTCTTTGAAGTTTCCTAAATGCCCTATGCTTTCAATCATGATTTTGCACACTAACTGTATGGACATGATTATAATGATGATAATGACTGCACTAGCATGATTGCCACAGGTCAGACAGGTCAGGAGTTTGGAGGTCATTACCAGGACTAATTTGTGACTTTTCTAATTTTTTTGGTAAGGGAAAAAGTCAGGGAATTTAAAGATCTTATGGCTGTGCCAACCATGACTAGATTCTAAGCTTAAAAAAAGAAATGGTATTGTTCAGAGTTGAGTAATTTTTACTTCATATGAGACAAACCCTATTCAGAAGAAAAACTGAATTTCTTGTAGTAGTAGAGGAACAATACCTTTTCCCAGATTAGGACATATTGGTGGGCCCCATAACAGTATATTATGTTAAATATAAAAAATGACAATACTAATAATAATATCAATACCAGTAGTAATATTAAAAATGATAATGATAATAGTACAATCATAATAATCATGATAATAATTGCAAAAAATGAGAAAGTACAAAATATAAAAATGATATAATAATAAGAAAATACATAAATTGGGGTTTCATCCCTCGTAGGAGAAACAATTAGGAGTCCTTTAAAAACTAGCTTCGCGAGGTTTTGCGGGAGTCGTATTTCTAGTTATATTAGTCTAAAAACGGAATAGGAAGACGACCAACAGATTACAAGAGAATGTAAGTAGGTATTTTTCATAATAAAGCGATAGCGTTTCCATTTTGAAGTAATTCCCAACACAGAGAGTTGCAGTTGTTATAGCAATCATTTATAACGATGTGATCTGATATCATTGCAACAGTGAAAATATTGTAAATTTTCTTGATGTAGCAGTTATGTTAAACATTTTCAACAGAATATATACCCTGTGTCACTAGAAAGTACTGGTTCTGCAATATTATCAGTGATCAATGCGATCATTTCAAAATAAAGCAAATGTGATTACTGAATTCTGAGTAGTATTTCTCTTTGCTATATAGATATATGTATTCTCTTATTGAAAGGTTTCAATAACATTGCGTAGAGACAACAAGTTTCATAGCGTTTTCACAATGGGTCAGTTTTACCTTAGGGTTCAATGACCCCCCTCCCCCCCTTATAATATTTCTATCTAGAACCCCTGCCCTTTTTCCACAAATGAAATGTTAATTCAAGCCTTAATTTGCAAACTTAGACATAACATATTAACTTTGTTACTTTCTGCTGTTTAATTTATTTTTATGATGTCAAATATCAATATTTCATAACAACCACAACATGCAATTAACCTTTTAAATTGGAAAAACTTTATAAAGAAGAAAATAAATTTTGTAATGCCAAAATGTTTATGATCTTTCTCATATATTTATTGCAAGTGTGCTGTATGTAGTAACAAGTGTTTCAAGTTTCCTAAATGCCCTATGCTTTCAATAATGATTTTCCACACAAACTTTATAGACAAATGACTGCACTAGATTCTAAGCCTTTAAGAAGAAATGGTATTGTTTGGAGCTGTTTTGATTACTACCAACCTCTGATGGAAAGCCTATTAAGAAGATTTTTGTATTGCTTGTAGTAGTAGAGTAACAATACCTTTACCAAGATTAGGACATGCATCCCACCCCATAAAAATATATTATGTTTAACATAAAAAAATGTAACAATAATAATAATATCAATACCAGTAATAATAATAGTAATGATAATGATAATAATAATGATAATAATATAATTATAGTTCTTCTCGTTACTATATGTCATTGGTTACAGTTCAATACCTCTGGCTGCCATGACTTTTTCGATGAAATACCATCCTTATATTAAATCTTTCTTCTGCAGTTTTTTATAATAGAAAGTTTCATATGTTCAAAATAATACAATCTTCTGTGGTTGGGTATGGATATTTTGCCTGTTTCTGTAACAGCACAATTAAACTTTCATGTGGTATATACTTTTGACTGATTGATGTTGATTTCACATTATTTTTTTACAAGAGTACGCAGTGCAGCAATCTTTTTGAACATATTATTGAGATTTCAATAACTCATTCTTACATGTATTGTTTTTATGATATGATCTAAAAATAGCACAACCACATACTATACAGTCGGCACTCAGTATTACCAAACCTTTATTCAAAGTTTTTGTAGAATCCAATTGTTTTACCCTCAATTTTTTTATGTAATGACATTGTATCTCACACTTCTGTTGATATGGCATCTCCTTTGAGGGAAGAGGAATTTTTCTATCTACCACTGGGGATACCATTGCAACCGAAAAGAGTACACAAATTAAAACATGCACTATTCATAATGCTCTCAATTGTGGTTACCCGGGAATGAAATAATGACTGCAGTAGACAATAAAATATCTAATTAATCTCATGCAATTATAACCAAAAAACATAAACAAAAAATAATTGGAGCATTCAACTCATCCTCAGTGTAAGAACATATTGTGTTTAAAAGGGATGTACAACAAAGAAGACAAAGCAGTAGAGACTAAGAAAAAAAAAACTAAAGAAAAAAACAGGTTTTTACACCGTGGTAAACACAAGCATTCATATCAACTCTTCAAGATTTCACCTGCAAAAGATTTACAAGCATTTTCAATTTGTGTTATAAGTGAATATTGTGACACTTCATCGACTCTGTATTCCCTGTCAAGATAATGAATAATTTTACTGCTATTCCCTCTGGTGCAATCTCAGTTGCAGTGAAAGAGCTAAATGAAGGTCAATTTTTAAGCACTGTGTTGAGCGGTATACTGATCATGTAATTTGAACCAGGTGTCACTAATTGTGTACCAAACACAGCATAAGAAATAAAATAATGGGGATTACACTGATATAAAAAATAAAATATGAAATATAAAAAAAAAATAAAGAATAAAATATAAAAGCATTGTGACTTCTACAAAAACTAGCTTCGCGAGGTTTTTGCGGGAGTCGTATTTCTAGTTATTCCTCGCGAAGCGAGGCCGAAGGCCGAGCGTAGCGAGGTTACTAATCGTGTCGCTTTCGGTCAGACCACGTGGCTCGCAAGCCTGAGTAAATCGAGCCGAGAGTTTTTATATATGTATATATATATATATCTATATTTTAAAGGTGTCCGTTCGCAGGCCAGGTTACCTGGCAATAGTAGCGTGCTTGAGAAGTGCTGAATTTCCGCCATTGGGAGTTCGGCGATGCCTTTTGAAAGTAATGTAAATTTTGTGGAAACCGATTTCACTCGTCCTGAAAGTACATCCCAGCAAGGTGATCTCCGAGATATTCAAGAAATATTAGCGCGAGATCGTCGCCGAGTAAGTTCGAATACCGTGAAAATCAACACGAGGAAAGCACGACTCAAAGCAGCGATAGAGAAACGACAGCAGGGAGAATAACAACAGACATCGCAGCCAAGACAACAACTGCTCGCTCCAGAAAAAGGCAAACGAAACAGCAGGGAAAAGGACCAGGAATTCAATCAAGTTAGTTTTGAATTTGAATGTGTTATTGATAGAAATACAGGACATGAGTGAACGATTACATAACGAAATATATTGGCGTACTACATTTAGCAAAACGACTTAGAAGGGACACCGAGTAGAAACAACTTCAACGATTGGAGATGTCTCTGGAAAATAATTCTATTAGTCTAAAAACGGAATCGGAAGACGACCAACAGATTACAAGAGAATGTAAATAGGTATTTTTCATAATAAAACGATAGCGTTTCCATTTTGAAGTAATTCCCAACACAGAGAGTTCCAGTTGTTATAGCAATCATTTATAACGATGTGATCTGATATCATTGCAACAGTGAAAATATTGAAAACTTTTTTCTTGTTCTAGCAGTTGTGTTAAATATTGATAATATTGCTATCTAGAACCCCTGCCCTTTTTCCACAAATGAAATGTTAATTCATGCCTTAATTAGCAAAGTTAGACATAACATATTAACTTTGTTACTTTCTGCTGTTTACTTTATTTTTATGATGTCAAATATGAATATTTTATAACAACCACAACATGCAATTAACCTATTACATTGGAAAAACTTTATAAAGAAGAAAATACATTTTGTAATGCCAAAATGTTTATGATCTTCCTCATCTATTCATTGCCAGTGTGCTGTATGTAGTAACAAGTGTTTCAAGTTTCCTAAATGCCCTATGCTTTCAATAATGATTTTCAACACAAACTTCAAACTATGTAGACAAATGATTGCACTAGATTCTAAGTTGGAGCTGTTTTGATTACTACCACCTCTGATGGAAAGCCTATTAAGAAGATTTTTGTATTGCTTGTAGTAGTAGAGTAACAATACCTTTACCAAGATTAGGACATGCATCCCACCCCATAAAAATATATTATGTTTAACATAAAAAATATAACAATAATAATAATATCAATACCAGTAATAATAATAGTAATGATAATAATAATGATAATAATATAATGATAGTGCTTTTCATTACTATATGTCATTGGTTACAGTTCAATACTTCTGGCTGCCATGACTTTTTCGATGAAATACCATCTATATATTAAATCTTTCTTCTGCAGTTTTTATAATAGAAATTTTCATATATTCAAAATAATATAATCTTCTGTGGTTGAGTATGGATATTTTGCCTGTTTCTGTAACAGCACAATTAAACTTTCATGTGGTATATACTTTTGACTGATTGATGTTGATTTCACATTATTTTTTACAGGCATATCTAGTGCAGCCATCTTTTTCAACATATTAAGATTTCAATAATTCTTTCTTACATGTATTGTTTTTATGATATGACCTAAAATAGCACAACCACATACTATACAGTTGGTACTCACTGTTACCAAACATTTGTTCGAAGTTTTTGTAGAATCCAATTGTTTTACGTCCAATTTTTTTTATGTAATGACATTGTATCTCACAGTTCTGTTGATATGGCATCTCTTTTTGAGGGAAGAGGAATTTTTCTATCTACCACTGGGGGAACCATTTCAACTGAAGAGAGTGCACAAATTGAAACATGCACTATTCATAATGCTCTCAATTGTGGTTACCTAGGAATGAAATAATGACTGCAGTAGACAATAAAATATCTAATCAGAAGATTCTTCTTACAATGAATCTCATGCAGTTATAAGAAAAAAGCATAAACAATAAATAATTGGAGCATTCAACTCATCCTCCGAGTAAGAAAATATTGAGTTTAAAAGTGAAATACCTTTTACCAGATTAGAACATACACCCCCACCCCATAACAGTATATTATGTTAAATATAAAAAATAACAATAATAATATCAATACCAGTAATAAGAATGATTATGATTAATACAATAATAATAATTCCTCGCGAAGCGAGGCCGAAGGCCGAGCGTAGCGAGGTTACTAATCGTGTCGGTTCCGGTCAGACCACGTGGCTCGCAAGCCCGAGTAAATCGAGCCGGGAGTTTTTATATATGTATATATATATATTTATATATATGTTTATATATATCTATATTTTAAAGGTGTCCGTTCGCAGGCCAGGTTACCTGGCAACATTACTCCATGTGAAATTCCGACATTACGAATTCCTTGAATGATGTTTTGAAAATAATGCGAATTTTGTGGAAACCGATTTCACTCGTCTTGGAAGTACATCCCAGCAAGAAGATCTCCGACATATACAAGAAAGAATGGTGAGAGATCGTCGTCGAGTAAGTTTGAATGCCGCAAAAAATGCACACGGGAAGCGGCGACTCAAAGCAGAGATTGAGAAACGACGGTAGGGACGATAACAAGAGACATCGCAGCTAAGACAAGAACTGCTCGCTCAAAAAAAACAAAGGAATCAGCAAGGAAAAGGACCAGGAATACCATCAAGTTACCATCAAGTTAGATTGGATATTGAATTTGTTATGGATAGAAACAAAGACTCGTTTTAGGTATACAGGACATGAGCAAGCGATTACATAACGAAATTGGCGAACAAAATTTAGCAAAATGACTTAGAACGGAAACCGAGTAGGAACGACTTCCAGCATGCAGACAGAATCAGGGCTCCTACTCCGTGTACCGGCACAGATGACGTAGCGCATTGTTTCATCATTGTGTGTAAAATTATTCAGTAACATGTTTGTTATTGTCTGGCTTTGTTTTACGTCATCTGTGCCGGTACACGGAGTAGGAGCCAGAATCAGAAGACGAACGACAAAACAGATTACCATATCGTCTTGAAAAAAGTGCCAGGAAAGGGGAAACAGAAACCAACCGCAAAGAAATGAAAGATGACAGTCACGTAGTATTAATACTGCAATGAGAATGCAAGTAGGTATTTTTCGTAGTAAAACGTTTGCCTTCCATTTGAAAGAAATTCCCAATACAGAGATTGCAGTTGTGATAGCAATTATTTATAATTATGTGATCTGATATCATTGCAACAGTGAAAATATATTGTAGATTTGTTTGATGTAGCAGTTATGTTCAGCATTTTCAACAGAATAGATACCAAACAATAAGTTACCGGTTCTGCAATATTATCACTGTTCAATGCAATTATTTGTAAATAAAGCAGATGTCGTTACGGACTTCTGAGTAGTATTTCTCTTTGCTCTATTTCTTTGCTACATATATGTATTACGTAATTAAAAAGTTTCGTTGGGACAGACAAGTTCCATAGCCATTTCAAAATGGGTTTTTACCTTTGAGTTCCATGCATTCCTGGGAATTACTCTCTTAGCACCCACCCTTTTCCCACAAATGAAAAGTTAATTTAAGCCCTAATTTGCAAAATTAGACAACATCTTAACCTTTTTCCTTAATGCTGTTTAATTCATTTTAATGATGTCAAATACAAATACTTAATAACAACCACAATATGCAGTTGACCTTTTACATTGGAAAAACTCTACAAGGGAGAAACTAAAGTTTGAAATGCTAAAAGTTTTAGCTGTTTTTCTGTTTGCTGTTTTATGTATTCATTGCAAGGGTGCTGTATGTAATAACAAGTCTTTGAAGTTTCCTAAATGCCCTATGCTTTCAATCATGATTTTCCACACTAACTGTATGGACAAATGACTGCACTGGCATGATTGCCACAGGTCAGAAAATGGTAAGGGAAAAAATTCTTCAAGGTCAGTGAAAAGTAAGGGAATTTCAAATCAAGTCAGGGAAAAGTGAAATTTAATACTACTAATTTATTTCTTGCCAATTCAGCTTTGGTTTGGTGTGGTCAAGAATGTGACATGAAATGTGTTGGATTGGTAGAATTAAATGACAAGCTGATTTTGGGTTTCCAAGAAAATCAATCCTTTTTCCATGAATTGGTTATCGTAAGAAACTATCAATCCACGTACACTGTATGTGACTTTCTGAAAGCATATTAAATAAATGGGTGGAGAGGTTGGTTGTGAGAGGAGGTTGGAGGTCACTACCAGGACTAATTTGTGACTTTTCTAATTTAGTTGGTAAGGGAAATTTTACATTTGTCAGGGAAAAGTCAGGAAATTTAAAGATCTTATGGCTGTGGCAACCATGACTAGATTCTAAGCTTAAAAGAAGAAATGGTATTGTTCAGAGTTGAGTAATTTTTACTTCCTATGATACAAACCCTATTCACAAGAAAAACAGAATTGCATGTAGTTGTAGAGGAACATTACCTTTTCCCAGATTAGGACATACACCCCAACCCAATAACAGTATATTATGTTAAACATAAAAAATAACAATACTATTAATAATATCAATACCAGTAATAATATTAAAAATGATAATGATAATAATATGATAATAATAATCATGATAATTGCAAAAAATGAGAAAGTACAAAAAGTAAAAATAATATAATAATAAGTAAATACGTAAATTGGGGTTTTATACCTCATAGGAAAAACCATTAGGAGTCCTTTACAAACTAGCTTCGCGAGGTTTTGCGGGAGTCGTATTTCTAGTCATAATAATAATTACAACAAATGAGAAAGTACAAAAAGTGAAAATGATAATAATTAGTAAATACATAAATTGAGGTTTTATCCCTCATAGGAAAAACAGTTATGATTCCTTTAAACACTAGCTTCGCGAGGTTTTGCGGGAGTCGTATTTCTAGTATATATGTTTATATATATATATCTATATTTTAAAGGTGTCCGTTCGCAGGCCAGGTTACCTGGCAATAGTAACGCACTTGAGAACGCTGAATTTCCGCCATTATTCGGTGATGCCTTTTTGAAAGTAATGTAAATTTTGTGGAAACCGATTTCACTTGTCCTGGAAGTACATCCCAGCAAGGTGATCTCCGAGATATTCAAGAAATATTAGCTCGAGATCGTCGCCGAGTAAGTTCGAATACCGTGAAAATCAACACGAGGAAAGCACGACTCAAAGCAGGGATAGAGAAACGACAGCAGGGAGAATAACAACAGAAATCGCAGCCAAGACAACAACTGCTCGCTCCAGAAAAAGGCATACGAAACAGCAGGGAAAAGGACCAGGAATTCAATCAAGTTAGTTTTGAATTTGAATGTGTTATTGATAGAAATACAGGACATGAGTGAACGATTACATAACGAAATATATTGGTGTACTACATTTAGCAATTGAAAACGACTTAGAAGGGACACCGAGTAAGAACGACTTCAACGATTGGAGATGTCTCTGGAAAATAATTCTATTAGTCTAAAAACGGAATCGGAAGACGACCAACAGATTACAAGAGAATGTAAATAGGTATTTTTCATAATAAAACGATAGCGTTTCCAGTTTGAAGTAATTCCGGAATGATTTCCGCACAGGTCCCTACTTCATTATGCATGCTGTAGCCGTAGGTTTCGTTCTCAGAAATGTTTGCACGCTTTCTTCCCAAGACAATTCAACTACAGCATGCATAATGAAGTAGGGACCTGTGAGGAAATCTTACCGTAATTCCCAACACAGAGAGTTGCAGTTGTTATAGCAATCATTTATAACGATGTGATCTGATATCATTGCAACAGTGAAAATATTGTAAATTTTCTTGATCTAGCAGTTATGTTAAACATTTTCAACAGAATATATACCCTGTGTCACTATAAAGTACTGGTTCTGCAATATTATCAGTGATCAATGCGATCATTTTAAAATAAAGCAAATGTGATTACTGAATTCTGAGTAGTATTTCTCTTTGCTATATATATATATGTATGTATTCTCTGATTGAAAGGTTTCAATAATATTGTGTAGAGACAACAAGTTTCATAGCCTTTTCACAATGGGTCAGTTTTACCTTAGAGTGCAATGACCCCCCCCCCCCCTCCCCTGATAATATTGCTATCTAGAACCCCTGCCCTTTTTTCACACATGAAATGTTAATTCAAGCCTTAATTTGCAAACTTAGACATAACATATTAACTTTGTTACTTTCTGCCATTTACTTTATTTTTATGATGTCAAATATCAATATTTCATAACAACCACAACATGCAATTAACCTTTTACATTGGAAAAACTTTATAAAGAAGAAAATAAATTTTGCAATGCCAAAATGTTTATGATCTTTCTCATATATTCATTGCAAGTGTGCTGTATGTAGTAACAAGTGTTTCAAGTTTCCTAAATGCCCTATGCTTTCAATAATGATTTTCCACACAAACTTTCTAGACAAATGACTGCACTAGATTCTAAGCCTTTAAGAAGAAATGATATTGTTTGGAGCTGTTTTGATTACTACCACCTCTGATGGAAAGCCTATTAAGAAGATTCTTGTATTGCTTTTAGTAGTAGAGTAACAATAACTTTACCAAGATTAAGACATGAATCCCACCCCATAAAAATATATTATGTTTAACATAAAAAATATAACAATAATAATAATATCAATACCAGTAATAATAATAGTAATGATAATAACAATGATAATAATATAATGATAGTTCTTCTCGTTACTATATGTCATTGGTTACAGTTCAATACCTCTGGCTGCCATGACTTTTTCGATGAAATACCGTCCTTATATTAAATCTTTCTTCTGCAGTTTTTATAATATAAATTTTCATATATTCAAAATAATGTACTATTCTATGGTTGGGTATGGATATTTTGCCTGTTTCTGTAACAGCACAATTAAACTTTCATGTGGTATATACTTTTGACTGATTGATGTTGATTTCACATTATTTTTTTTACAGGAGTACGTAGTGCAGCAATCTTTTTGAACATATTAAGATTTCAATAACTCTTTCTTACACGTATTGTTTTTATGATATGACCTAAAAATAGCACAACCACATACTATACAGTCGGCACTCACTATTACCAAACCTTTATTCAAAGCTTTTGTAGAATCCAATTGTTTTACCCCCAATTTTTTTTTATGTAATGACATTGTATCTCACACTTCTGTTGATATGGCATCTCTTTTGAGGGAAAAGGAATTTTTCTATCTACCACTGGGGGTACCATTGCAACTGAAAAGAGTACACACATTAAAACATGCACTATTCATAATGCTCTCAATTGTGGTTACCCGGGAATGAAATAATGACTGCAGTAGACAATAAAATATCTAATCAGAAGATTCTTCTTACAATGAATCTCATGCAATTATTAGAAAAAAACATAAACAAAAAATAATTGGAGCATTCAACTCATCCTCTGTGTAAGAACATATTGTGTTCAAAAGTGATGTACAACAAAGAAGACAAAGCAGTAGAGACTAAGAAAATAAAACTAAAGAAAAAAAACACAGGTTTTTACACCGTGGTAAACACAAGCATTCATATCAAGTCTTCAAGATTTCACCTGCAAAAGATTTACAATCATTTTCAATTTGTGTTAAGTGAATATTATTGTGATACTTCATCGACTCTGTATTCCCTGTCAAGATAATAAATAATTTTACTTCTATTCCCTCTGGTGCAATCTCAGTGGCAGTGAAAGAGCTAAATGAAGGTCAATTTTTAAGCACTGTGTTGAGCGGTATACTGATCATGTAATTTGCACCAGGTGTCACTAATTGTGTACCAAACACAGCATAAGAAATAAAATAATGGGGATTACGCTGATATAAAAAATAAAATATATAATATAAAAAAAAATAAAGAATAAAATATGAAAGCATTGTGACTTCTTCAAAAACTAGCTTCGCGAGGTTTTTGCGGGAGTCGTATTTCTAGTTTACGTTGAAGATGACTACAGTCGCATGATAGTATTTTTTGATTTATGTCGAACTTACTTGAGAGACTTGGAAGACATATGTTCTCCTTAGGAAACATATGAAGGGAGTGAGTGAAGGGAGTGAGTGAGGTGTGGCTGTGGTTAGTGATTAATAAAGAGACGCGAAGAGATCAGATTGCTTTGAGATTCAAACCATAAGAGTTAGAGAGTGGAAAATCCCATACAAAAGTTGAGCCTGAAGTGTTGAAGTCGAATAAATTAGAGGAATTCACAAAAAGCCCTTGTCCAAGGTCTTAGATCATCAGTATCACATTAAATTCACCAGGCAGGTCGTCGGTATTGCATAACGCGGAAAAAAACACAGAGATGTGTTTTTAATGTCGACAAATACTGGCGAAATAATCATCACCAATTCAACTTACCAGTCCAGAAAAAATTACCATGGAAAACTGCGGCCGTTCGCTCAGGATCATCCTGTGAGTAGTGAGTACAATATGCCGTGAGATCAATGTAAGCATCATGCTGGACGTCATAATGTGAAGCTTAACCATGATTTTAGTGTATTAGCTCATTTTATGTTTATTTACATTGTAAACAGAAAACGCCCTGCTGATACTTAGCATACTAGCCATATCACATTGCTAAGTTAATAATAATGATAATAATGATGATGACGATAATGATAATAGTAAAATCATTTAAAGAGCTCCAGAACCCTAAATGCTCGAAGGTCGTTTTCAAACAAGGGCGAACTAATAAAAAAATACGACCAGATAATTTAGGATTAATCAATTAGCCAAATAAACTCAACTTTCTGCATAGTTCACGATACCAATAAATATAGAGTCCAACAATGTCCATGTCTTCACAAACGATGGTGGGAACGTAACAGCAAAGTTGGACTATAAAAATGAAGTTTTCATACATAAGCTTAAGATAAATATGAAGATGCCTGCTAATTATGGCAATTCAACAAACGTTTGACTGTATAATGGTCACTGTAGGTTACTTCAAAGGATTTAAACTGTAAAATCGCAGCTGAATATTTTATAGCATCAGAGAGGGAGAAAACTACGGGTTTGGGACACAGGAATTTCGACAAGGATTTTCTAGCTTATAAGCTAAATTGGTTTTTCAAATTTGATCAGGAATTTAACCAACAGCATAAAAGCCAACAAATACTTGTCGAAATACCAAAGACCCAAAAGACCTAGTCAAACCCTCAAGCCTTCATAAAGCCGCTGCTAGGCATTGTTGAAGTTGTAACCAAGTTTCCACAACCCTTTGCAAGGTCTCGGCCAAGTTAGGGGCCGACAGGCGGAGCGAGAGGATCGAGCGGAGGGCGGGACTAGACAGGGGCAAAGTCTCTGCAAAGTATTGTCGAAGCCGTCAGCGTCGGGACACAGGAATTTTGACAAGGATTTTTAGCTTATAAGCAAAATTCTCCGTTGCCGCCAACCCTTTGCAAAGTTTCAGCCAAGTTAGGGGCCGACAGGCGGAGCGAGAGGATCGAGCGGAGGGCGGGACTAGACAGGGGCAAAGTATCTGCAAAGTTTCGGCTAAGCTGCGTGCCAAGCCAGAGATAAATTTTGGGACACAGGGATTTATTGCGCAATATTTCTGGGACAGGGAGAAAAATTTGAAAAGCGGCTTAAAGATTTGATAATTCTTACAAAAGAAATTATGGATCAGTTAAGAAGAGAATTGAATTTTAAGCAATTAACCAAATTGCTCACATTTTATAAAATTCCAGGTAGATCAGAAATGACTACTAAAGAGGATAAAGCGATAGCGTTGGGCATTATACCAGAAGTAATTAATAATGTTCAACAAATCATAGATAATAGAACAGAAATTTTTAGAACAATTGATAATATGCCGAGGAGAAGAGCGAATCTGCCGCAACCCCCTCTTCCAATACCACAAATAAGACCAAATTTACCACCTCTAAATATTCCTCAACCAATTCAAATTCCGGGCACACCGCCAGGTTCGCCAGAAAGATTTATACCAACGACCCCTCCCGGAACACCGCCAGCAAACCAACCTAGAATAAATATTAATAAATATAATCCAAAAAGACCTTCTCCGCTCAAACCAACGCGCCCACCCCCTCCCATTCCAACAAAACTCAAAAAACAAGTAATAAAAAATGAATCAGTTAAAAATACTCCTTTTTTGGGAAATGTACTAAACAAGTTTTGGGATTTTGTGAAACCATATATCCCAGAAAAAGTAAAAAATAAAACAGAGGAATTAGCTAAAAATTTTATAGATAGATACAAAAAAGCGAATGAACCTAAAAATAAGCCAAACCAGTCAAAATCAAAAAGAGATTACGTGAAGGAGGGAGCAAGGCCAAAAACAAAAAGGCTGAAAGAAGAAGAATTAATTATCAAAGAAACTACGAGAAAATTCAAAAATGGCTATTTGAAGCAACACAGCATAGATGGGAAAAAAGGATATACTATTGGTGAATTCATGAGGAAAATAAAACCAAAGGTTATAGATATTATTAATAAGGATAAGAAACCAAAAAAGGTTAAGGTTATACTATCATCCAAGTTTGTAAAATCACCTTTGCAAAATAACCAAATAACAGAAGAGGTTGAAAAATACTTTGGCGTCAAACCAAAAATAATTACAGAGGCAAGCGATTTGTCAAAAGAATATGATGATATAATTAAAGATATATTCTTTGAGGTTGAAAGATTTCAAGAAAATACAGATTCTGGTGTTTTTCAGTTTGATTCAGTTGCACGATTTGACATCGGAATCGCGCCTTACACAGTTATTTCTGGAAGTTCATATATACCTACTCCAGAAAGATTAGCGGCAAAAAAAGCTACTATTAATATACAAAATAAGTGCGAAGATTGCGGCCAACTTTCATTAGCTGAGGCGGTGTTTCCAAGAAAACATCATAGAGAGAGGGTAAATAATGAATTGCTTAAAAATTGCAAAAAATTAAACTTTTCTGGTATAGAGGGTGCAATGAAATTAAAAGATTTTGCCAAGTTTGAAAAACAAAACCCCTATCCAGTTAATGTATTGAAATATGATGAAGAAGCCGATGAAATATATACCGCGAGATTAAGCGATAAATGTTATTGCAAGAAAGAAGAAAAATGTAAGAATTGCGGCTGTATGAAAAAAGAGTGCAAGAAAAAACAGAAATGCGTGAAAAAAGACTGCGCAAAACACGAATGCGAAGAATGCGGATGCAAGAAATGCGATTGCAATAACCACGAATGCAAGTTATGCGATTGCAAATTTATAACACTACTTTTAATAAATAATGACGAAAAATCCCATTATATTTTAGTAAATAATGTCAGCAGGCTTTTATCATCCGAAAATGATAAAAATAAGAACAAAAAATATTTCTGCCTTAGATGTTTCAACTCATTTTATGATGAAAGGGTTTTGCAAGAACACAAAGAATATTGCGATTCACACGGCGAAGTTAAAATTAAAATGCCAAAGAACGAGGATGGCAGCCCGAAATTTATTTACTTTAAAAATTTTAAAAATAAAATGCGTGCGCCTTTTGGTATCTATGTTGATTTTGAGGGCCAGCTAATACCAATACATACTTGTTCACCAAGCGAAATTAAAAGCTTTACAAAAAATTACCAAATGCACAAAGCATCAGGTTTCTGCTATTATATTAAGTGTTTTGATGAAAGTATATTGCCAAAGGATTTTAATATCTGCGTGAACTACACCGCAAAATCTGATGACGAGGATGTTGCGCAGATATTCACAGAATATTTAGAAAGAGATGTCAGGAAAATTTTCGAGCTAATAGAAGAAAAAAAGGAAACTTTTAAAGTTTATGATAAAAAGAATATGTCAAAAACAGATAAAAAAGAATATGAAAATGCAACTCACTGCCATATATGCGAGCGCGAATTTTCTGAAGAAGAGGATTTTGGAAAAGTAATAGATCATTGTCATCTTACCGGAAAATATCGTGGCGCAGCGCATAAAATTTGCAACTTAAAATATGTGATCCCCAAATTTGTTCCAGTAGTAATTCATAATCTATCGGGGTATGATTCTCATCTGTTCATTAAGAATCTTGGGAAAACAAAGGGTGGAATGAGCTGTTTGGCCAACACCGATGAAAAGTATATTAGTTTCTCGAAGAAAATTTTAATTAACTATGATTGCGATCACGATTGCGATCATGATTTTGAGCACGATTGTGATTGCGAAGATGAGGATGAAAAAGAAAAGCCCATTACTAGAACAATAAGATTCATTGATTCTTATAAATTTATGCAATTCTCCCTTAGTGGATTGGTTGACAATCTTACAAAATGCGGAAAATGTGAGTCGTGCAAACCAGGAGAATGCTTGAAAAGATACGTAAAAGATGGAAAGATTATTACTTTTAATGGCGTTGGTAATTGCGAACAATGCAAGAATTGCAAGTTATTAGGAAGTATGTGTTTTTCTCCAATAGATAAAAATATGGCGATAACTAAAAAACATTTCACAGGAGAAAAGTTAAAACTATTGTTGAGAAAGGGTGTGTTCCCTTATGATTATTTTGATCGAATTGAAAAACTTAATGAAACCCAACTCCCACCAAAGGAAGAGTTTTTCTCAAAACTAAATAATCACGGTATTTCAGACGAAGATTATGAACATGCTAAAAAGGTGTGGGAAACATTCGGAATGAAAACAATTAGAGATTATCACGATTTATATCTAAAAACAGATGTGCTGCAGCTAGCCGACGTATTCGAGAACTTTAGGGATGTGTGTATTAATAATTATAGTTTAGATCCCGCCCACTATTTTACATCCCCGGGATTATCTTGGGATGCAATGTTAAAATTAACTAAAGTTAGTTTGGAATTGTTTACAGACGTTAATATGCTGCTTTTTATTGAGAAAGGGATTAGAGGCGGAACATCCCAAATATCAAAAAGATATGCAAAAGCTAATAACCCCTATATGACAGATTTTGAAATAAATAAACTTATAAGTTATATTATTTATCTTGACGCGAATAACTTATACGGAGCCGCAATGAGCAAGAAATTACCAAAACGCGGATTTAGATGGATTCCAAATGAAGAGCTCGTAAATTGGAGAGACATGTCTTGTATAGTTGAGGTTGATTTGGAATACCCAAAAAATCTTCATGATAGTCATAAAGATCTGCCTTTAGCACCAGAAAAACTTACCGTTAATAAGGTTAAGAAATTAATACCGAACCTATTAGATAAGAAAAGATATGTAGTTCATCACGAAACCCTGAAATTTTATGAAAAACAAGGATTAAAAATAACAAAGATTCATAAGGGAATCAAATTTCAAGAGTCAAAGTGGTTACAGACTTATATCGATAGGAATACTGAATTGAGAAAACACGCGAAGAATGACTTTGAAAAGGATTTCTTCAAACTAATGAATAACTCCGTATTCGGAAAAACAATGGAAAATATGAGAAAAAGGATAGACGTTAGATTGGTTAATAATATAGAATCAGCCAAAAAATTAATAAGAAAACCGAACTTTAATCATTTTACTATCTTTTCTGAGGATCTAGCCGCCATAAATATGAAGAAAACAGAAATAAGATTCAATAAACCGGTTTACGTGGGGTTTTCCATTTTGGATCTAAGTAAGCAAATAATGTACGATTTTCATTATAATTATATCAAAGAGAAATATGGAGAAAAAGCCGAATTACTTATGACTGATACCGATAGTCTTGTATATAATATAGAAACGGAAGATTTCTATGAAGATATAAGTCAAGATGTTCGGGAAAAGTTCGACACTAGCAACTATCCTAAAAATCACAAATCTGGTATTTGGGATGATGCAAACAAAAAAGTAATTGGCAAGTTTAAGGATGAGTTTGGTGGAAGTATACCTACGGAATTTGTGGGTTTGGGGGCAAAACAATATGCCTTATTAATGGACAACGGTAAAGAGATAAAGAAGAATAAAGGAACGAAGAAATTAGTTGTCAAGAAAACAATAAGTTTTAATGATTTCAAAAATTGCCTGGTTACTAAAGAACCGCAAATGAGATCGCAAAATTTAATCAGCTCAAAACTACACAATATTTACACAAAAACAGTTAATAAGAAAGCGCTATCCGCCTATGATGATAAGAGAATCATTCAAAAAGACGGAATAAATACTCTCCCATATGGTCACTATCGGGCGGTGCCTGCCAAAACAGAATTGGGTGGCAACTCAGTATCATAAGGAATAACTTGTAATTCTTCCCGCACAAATCCTCGCCGCGGTCCGTCAATTAAATAATATAAAACCGGTTGATTGGGCGAAATTATACTTTTAGAAATATAATAAACTTTGATACTCCAAATAGGATCAGTAGCCCGCCTTCTTTCTCCACCCTCAAGTTCGCCCGGCGATAATAAATATCTAACTTTAACAATAGGCGGCAATCTAACCTCATCAACCCCTACCACCCGCTGATAATTTTTGGGTTCAATATCAACCTCTTTCAGTTTTATAGCCTCATCGGGCTCTTTACCGGTTATTCTCTTTTTCGTATTATTCAAGGTTTTTAGAATATCTGGTAATCTTTTCACCCATACACGCGACCGATCATCGCCAATCATTTCTTGCGCATATTGATGACTAAATAATCTTTCTCCTAATATTCTATTTGCGTTTTCAACAAATGCTTGAGCTCTGTGATTACCAGCTTCACTTCTTTGTATCCTAACATTATGGTAATTCATGAGTTTACTAACTTCTCCCATAAATTCTTTCCCGGGATCAACCATTAAAGTTTTTGGGTATTTCAATCTTCTAGAATATATTTTCTTAAAAGCTTCTGATATCTCTCGACTTTCTTTTGAGGTTAATGGCTCAGAATCTTTATATCTAGAGGCGATATCAACCACAACTAACGCGTATTTATATGTTTTTCTTCCAACTCTATCATGAGGCAAAAATAATAAATCTGCTTGGTGAATCTGATTGGGTTTATCTACAGTCCAGTGCGGTCTAGGTATATACTTTGGAGCGGGCAGATAGATTTGCCATATTGCCTGTTTCTGCAACCATTGTTTTGCCTCATTTTCACTTACTTTCGCTTTCTCGGCTAATTTTGGGATTGCAGAATATCCTTTCCAATATCCTTCAGCTGAATAATATATTTTTGAGAGAATATTTTCGTCGTTCATTTAAAAATAAACAATTATCTTATAAATCAGATGGTTGAGGAGGAAGAAAAAATAATATTTACCGAATACCAAATCAACATTATGAAAAAAATTATTAGGAAAAAAATTCTATATATGGAAGATGGCGATCAAATTTTTAATATTATGATTTTAATTCCCGGGGCGAGAGAAGGTTTATTAAAACATATTTCCAAGTTAGAAAAGGTTTAAAGGTTACCCAAAGTATCTTATAAATTTACAATGACGTCTGAAAAAATTAACCCAAATAGAATTCCCAAGGAACCCTTTGGTTTGAAAGCAGAATCAACCCTGAATCGAATTACTCTAAATCCATCCTCAGCCAGCCCGGGAGAAACATTATACATAAATATTCCCAAACTCGCAGAGAATTTAGTGATTGTTCCTGGAAGTGTATCTCTTATGTTTGATTTAGATGTCGAGGGTCATGCAAATAATACAGTCGTTAATAATCTGGGTCGCAATCTTGTAACAAGACTGAAAGTTCTTTTTGGGGGAGAAACATTGCAAGATACTCAAGGATATGATTTATTTCAAACCTATCACGATTTATTCTTAACCGAAGAAGAGCGAGAAGATAGATTAAAACAAGGTATTTCTTCTCTAAATATCAGAAAAATTAGAACAAAATCTGGAGATGCAAAAACACAAGATGTAAAAGAAGTTGCTCTAGCTAATGTTCACGGTTCAAAGTATAGAATTCCAATAAATCACCCTATTTTAAACGATCACGGTGTTTTTTATCCGAAAGCGCTGGAAAATCATCTTATATTTGAGATTACACTTGCCCCAATCGCTAATATTCTTATTTATTCTGACACAACTAAAGCACCATCATATTCAATCAAAAACTTAGAGTTAGAATATTCTTCAATTTCTAGTGAATACTTAGCCCGCGAGGCTCAAGCAGCTTATCAAGTGGGTAAAGGATTTTTTTATGAAAATGTTACTTTGCACAAAACTTTTACATTTTCCATTGCTGGAGATGGCGTTATTAATCAGCATATTAATTTACCGAGAAGATCAATGACAGGAATATTGTTTTTGTTTTTATCACCTCAAACCCCAGGAGCAAGAGATTCTGAAAATTTTTATAATCCAGGCATATCTTCCGTTGAAATTGATGTTGATGGTGTACCAAATAGAATATACTCTAGGGGAATGATTCCTTCCGATCTTTGGGAATCCGTGAAGAAAAGATTTCGTCGGGATGACGGTTTGCAAATTTCTTTGAAAGAAAAAGAATTTTACGCGGATAAGTTTGCTCTTTGGGTTGATACTAGAACTCATCCGGATAATGGTATTCACGGTGGGGGACTTGCTCTAAATAATACTCATGACGGTGTAAAAATAGAAATTAAAAGGAAACAAGGCGGAACTGGAACCATAACTTGTCATATGTTTGTCGTAGCAGATGCAATGATGGAGATTATGAATTCAAGTTTGAGATCAATTAAGTACTGACCTAAATTTAAAAAACATTTAGTTATGATACAAAAATCATGGAAGATTTGCGTGATAAAATACCATTTCATTGTATTATAACTGGACCGACAAATTGTGGAAAAACAAAGTACTTAATTGAACAGCTTCGAGGCCCTTTCCGGAAAGTTTTTGAATATATTGTTTTAATTTGTCCGACTTATTCTAAAAATAAAACTTATCATAATTTTGCTAATAAGGATGAGCGTTTTTATGTATTATCTCCGGATGCAAGTAACGTAGAGGAGATTAATGAGTTACTAACTGATTGCCAAACTTTATTCTCCGGTACAAATACTCTAATAATTTTAGATGATTGCGCCGTTTCTAATGATCTGAAAAAGCGATCAAATAAGTTTATAGATTTAGCATTCTCCGGAAGGCATCATGGTTTATCGGTTTGGGTTCTAACCCAGCAATTAACATCAATAGCAAAACCATTTCGAGAAAATGTAGCCTGCGTTGTTACTTTTCATAATCCGTCGCAGAAAGGCATGAAAATGTTTTTCGAAGATTACGGCGGAGATTTGGATTATGAATTAGGGAAAAAGTTTGTACAACTCCTGAAAACCGAAAAATATTCTAGATTATGTTTATCTTTGCGTTACCCATTTAATTGCTATTTAGAGATACCCGAAGTGATTTAACAAAAAGATGACAAAGCCGGAAGATTACATTGACCAACCGACAGAAAAAACTGACCGACCGGAGGGAGGGCCTGGAAAAAGTGAGGATCTTGAAATCAAACAAGAATCTCTTGCGATTCTAGCAGTTCTTGGAACAACAAAGGAATATTTAGGAGCTGATATGAGTCTGGGTGATGTAAAAAAATTATCGGAAAAAGATGTAGAAAAATATTTTAATCGTTATCAATCGGTAATGGGTAAGAAAATTAATGGAGGATTGGTAGATTCTTCCCTAGAATTAGTTTCCAAACTTATTTCGTATTTAGTTCCGGTAGATGACATAGATGCTCTTTGCGATGATTTGAAGAAAGATAATTTGGTTAATCGTGAATTAACAAACTTTGTAGGTCTCTTGGCATTAAAAGGAGGAAGACTGACAGCACTTGCTAGCGGGATATTCCAGGTTGCTAAACACGTTAAATTCAACAAAAATCAACAAAAATCAAGAGAAGAACCAATAAATTATAACACAACTGACCAGGAAACTAAGCAATCTACTGAAGGTGTTGATACTGTGTATTAAACAGATCTAAAAACTTATTTGTTGCATCTAAATAACAATGTCAGAAGAGGAGCAAATTACTGTTGAACCAAAAACAGAAAATAACGAAACTAAAAAGAGGGAGAAAGATCCTAAAAAAGTCGCAGCTGGCAAGAAATTAGCTGAATATAATAAAAAAGCAAAAGAAGCATTAGCCAGGGAGATGAAACGAGAGGAAAAAATAAAACAGGAAGAAGAGCCAAATGAAAATACATATAGTGAAGCAAAATCGTGGCTTCCAGAGCTATCTTTTACTACTGTTTTATCCGTTGTCGGACTTGGATTTACAGCAATTGATCTTTTTATGAGGTATAAGGAAAAAGCTCGGACTGAATATTCAAATAGGATAGCTGATTTATCACAAGTACCACAAACACCGCAACCAAAAAAGATACCATTTTCTGCAACCCCAAAATCTTTGGGAATGGAATAACTGAATAAAGTTATTTAAAAGTTTCTCAATGGTACAGTAAAAAATTATGTCGACAGAAAACAAACTTGTGAAAACTGTAACTGATTCAGCTGTGGTTATCGGATTAAGCGCGGGGGTAGGCTATGTGGCAAAAAAGATGATGAAAGAATCCTTTTTGAGTGATCCATCCATGAGTATTACAAATTACGCAAAATGGGTTGTGGTATTATCCGGAAGCATGTATCTTAAAACATATTTAGAGGATCAAAAGATTTTACCAAAATAAAATTATGGCAGCAATAGCGATGATGATTGGCGGGGCCATCTTGAATGCAACAGCATTTACTGGTGGAAATTATCTTGCAAAATATTTATCAGGGCGCAATGAGGATACAGAAAAAATACGACACGACAAAGCAATGGAAAAATATCAAAGAGATTACCAAGAATATCAGGAAAAAAGGCAAAAAATGCTTGATTGGAAAATGAAAAGAAAAGATGAAAAATATCAGGCATCAAAAAATATTTCTGCTACAAATCAGGCTTTTGAATTGTACGCTCAAATGAATGAACCCAAATTCACTGATTATTACAAACCAAGTAATGATCAAAAGACTGGTGAAATGGTATATGTCGGAGCGGGGATGATGGGATTAGGATATGCAATAAGTAAAGTATTATAATGTTATGTAACTTGTAATCCAGAAATTAGAATAAGTTAAATAACATAATTAAAGTATTCGTATACCATATAATTCCTCAGTTATCATAATTTTTACCACATTTTTTTCTTTTTCTTCAAAATCATCAATTTTTCTTTTATTTCCGACTCAAGTTAGTCTAAAGACTTCTTACTGTTGAGTAAAAAATCATGGCGGAATATATACCATTAAAAGATTTACCAGGAGATAATGATGAGGATGGGGATGATGATAATGAAGACTGGGATTGGGATGATACAACTTTCCAACCCACAAACACATCTACAAACCCCATAGAATATCCCGGTTATGGTGAGGATGAAGTAAGAAGACGAGAAGAATGGGATATTCCATCTGAAAGAATTAATTTGGGCGATGAGGATTATGATAGAAGGGTAGAAGCAGCCCAATATCTAAAACGCTATTTTCCTGAATTCGATCCGAAGAATGCATCATTTAATGTTGAATTTGGAGAAGATGGCAGTATAATCGGGAGATTAAGTAATAGGTCAAAAGCCGCAACACATATCATACTTGACAAAGATGGTAATCTTAGGATCGAAGATTTGCCAAAAGGAATGAGAAAAGAACTGGGCGCAGATTATGAAACAATGTTTGAAAAATATAATAATGCCGCTTCAGAATTAAAACAGGTTGGTGAAAAAATTAAGGAATTAGATAATGCATTGCAAGGATTTAAAGCAACAGCAGAAGTATATCCCCTAGAGATTGAACGATATGCGGAAAGAGAAAAAGAACTTAGGGAATTCATTGAGAGACAACAGTCACAAAAAGCAGAGACTAAAAGCCTTTTCGATCAAACCGTTAAACAGAATATAGAATTAAAAATACAAGCGGAAAAACTTTTGGAAGAGGTAAAATTAAACAAAGAAGAAATAGATAAATACGAGAAGGGTAAATCAAATGAAACAAAATTAAAACAAAGCAATGAACGATTAAAATCTGAGGTTGATAAATTAAGAGAACAGCTTAGAAATAAAGAAATTTCAAACGCAGAACGATTATCAGATATTGAGGACCGAAAAGATGAAATATTTAAAAATTTGCCGTTACGGGAGAAACTAAAATATATATTCAAAAAATATGGTTTTACAGTTTTTGCTGTTCTAAGCGCGGTTGGTGTGGTAATTGGAGTTATAGTTTCTAATCTTTCAAAGGGTTTATCTGCTTTGGGGAAAGGAGTGGGAAATGGTTTGAAAACTATTGGTAAAAAACTGGGTGAAATATTGCCGGGGATGGTTGGCGCAATAGTTAGCTTTCTTTTCAAAACCGCGGGGCAGGTTGTTGGATTTTTAGGTGAGAATGCTTGGCTTTTGATAATGGCTGTAGTTCTATATTTTGTGGAAAGTATAAAAAGGAAGAGAAAGTAACAATTTAAAGATAACATGCCGTTCAGTAAAAACACAATATGGCTGACTACAATGGAAATCTTTATCCTCAATTACCTAATAATAATGCCCAAACTCAAAAGGGAGAAAGCACAATCAATTTCAGATTACAGAAATCAAGTGAAGTTTTGCAAAATCTCGAGAAGGAAATTAGACATTACGAAGAAGTGAGGAAAAAATATAATAGAGCAAGAGGAATATGCACGAAAATTAGTGTTTCTGGAGGATTTGTTTCAGTTCTTCTATCAGCCAGCGGATTAGGAACTTCTCTCACAGGTTTAGGAGCAATAGTTGGCGTACCTTTAGGTGTGGTTGGGGGTGTTTTTGGAGTTTTCTCAATCGTATTTGGATTTGCCTCTAAAAATCTTTCTGGGAAAGTTAGTAAACACGAGCAAACCGTGGCCATTGCAAAATCAAAATTAAACACCATTAACGATTTGGTCTCAAAAGCTCTTAGAGATAATGAGATATCCGATAAAGAATTCTCCATAATTTTGGCTGAATTGGAAAAGTTTCAAAAACTGAAACAAGAAATACGACAAAAATTCAGAAAAGATTCAGAAAAAAACTTCGACATGAGTATGATAAGGAAGAAGGTACGAGAAGATCTATTAAAAGAATTAACCAATCCAGCTGGTTAAAGATTTCTTTTGAGAAAACTGAAGTGGGGTGCAATTGTTTCGCTGGAGTTAATAGAGAGGCACATTAAATTTACATCTTATTCTTCGCTGATTTAAAGCTCAAAATTGTGAAACAAAAGAATAAGATGTTATTTAGCGATTTCAAATCAAAATACCCAAAAGCAAACTTGGGAAAATTCACATTCGTCAATGACTCATTCGGAGGATATGTTAAATGGAATGTTAATGGAGTAACGGTTATGTCTGATGATGATCCTTCTGGAAAAACATGGACTGATTCTCTCCCCGATAATTTGAAAAAGTTATTGCAGGAAGATTTGGGAGCTTCAGTCAAAGAAAAAACAAGTTCCTTTCCCGCAAGTTTAAGATTAACAAAACAAATATATCCAATACCCGGGATTAAATTCAATTCGTTTGCTCTTGATGTCACACAATTACTAACCAATCTGAATGTATATGTTTCAGAAAAAGATAGTTTCACGAAAGAAATGAAGAATATTTTCAAAAACCAAACTGTAGGATTTACCAGTGGAAAAGAAGCTAGAGCATGGTTGGGAAAACCAAATATTAGTCAATGGCCTCAACAATTAAACATGGCTGTTTGGTGCGCAACATCTGGATGTGGTGTTAGTTTAAGTGATATTTTTAATTACCCTAAAGTTATCAGAAGTTTCTTTGTTTTTCACATTTACTTTACAATAAGAAGAATATTAGAAGAATTAAAAGTGCCATTTCCCGACGAAGAAACTTTTTCCTTAAAAGATAATCAATATAACAAAAGTGCTTATAACACATTATGCGCAGAGTTTGGGTTAAGTAACAATCAAGATTCCAAAGGATGGAAAAACCCCCTGGCTGATTTTAGATTCAAAGGAGGAGCAAATAATGGAGTTGGAGATATATTCATTGATTATGGAAAAGGATATGCAGAACCTGGTAGTGTGCCAGGAAGTGCAGAATCACAATATTCAGGTGGTGGTTTACAAAATGTTAGAATTGTGAGAAATTATGATACAGAAGCAAATATTTGGCCAAGCAGAGAACATAAATTTTACGATGATGGCGGAAGAAAAGGTAATGGAGATTTAATCTCAATGATGAGAAATGATCATTTTGTTGATTTCCAGTATTCTTGGTTTATCGCAGAATCGGGGCATGGATTAACACAAGCAGGATTGGGTAGAATAAATAGATCAGTTGAAGCTTTTGTTTATTGCATATTGGGGGCGCAAGTTAATACAAGAAATTCCATTGTGGGAAATGGTGGAGGAGCAACAGAAACGCAAGAGGAATTCAAAGCATTATTTGAAAGTAGTGTAAAAGAAAATAAGATTTCCAACTCCATTCAAAATTACCAAAAATCTGTTCAGGAAACAAAGTTGCGTCTTGATTTGGCGGTAGCTCCAGGAGTTTGGTTGATGCCTAGTAATTTAATTATAAATACAGAAAGTGTGATCGGATACAATAATAATCTGAAAATGGCTACAAAAGATATGAAATTTGGTGTAAATAATTCTATAAATGTAGAAACAAAATCTGTTGGAATACCTAATAGTCTAGGCACAACAAAAGTTATATTAAATACCAAACCTAAACCAATAGCGAGCAAAGTAAGTGAAAAACAGGAAACGGATAATGGGGAGGATGAAGTTAAGAATATAGAAACATCTTTTCACCAAAATAATCTTATTGTTTTAGGGATTGGCGGGGCATTATTATCCTGGTTTTTGTTTCGCTAATGTTTTGATTATATAAATCTAAAGATGAACGTGATGTAATCAAAACAAAAAATGTTGAGTATTACAATATATGATTCTGAAACCCGGGTTTATTTAGATCCGCCGCTGAAAAATCTTCGGGAGATACAACTCCTTGATTGCAATATAAAAACCAAAAGATTGATTAATTTCAGGGATCAACAGATATTATTCAAAGATAATAATCAGCCTCTCATAATAATACAGCCCGGCACATATTCTCTGCGTAATATTCAATCAATCTTTCTTAATGATCCTGATAGGGAAAAGATAACAATAATTGAGACAGACACTGTTGACTATCTTTATTCCAATAAAAACTTCAAAATAAAACTTACGAGAGGATTGGCTTTTGGTTTAGGTGTGCCCGAAGTTATAAATCCTGGTAAATTATATCCAATAAATATACAAATTAGAGAGCCTTTGAGACTTATGTGCAGTATAGTGGATAATAAGTCATCATATACGAATAACGCCAAATATGAAGAACTTGTGAAACTCGCGCCCTCGCACCTACTCGCAAACATACCATCAAAGGATTACCCAACAATTCCGGTTCAAAAATATGAGAATCCCATAAACCACTTTGATTTAAGTATCTTAGACAACGAATGGAAAAAACTTGATCTGAAGGGTTCACCCATAACTTTCAGTTTAAGATTTAGATAATTTTTTTTGTTATGTAACCAGTACTTAGGTTATATAACATTAATCTTCTTCGCCCCCATACCTCTTCTTTCAAAAACTTTAGCTCTTCAAAATCAATACACCAATCTAAATATCAAGATGGATGCCATGTTACAACCATTAATTCATCGTGTAAGTCTTTATAGAATTTGCGTTTATGTATTGCTTTCATTAAATCATCATGTAAATCTTTGTGGAATTTCTTTTTATGTTCGATAACATAACGATCTATTCTTATATTAAATTTTAATAACCTAATTAAATAATTCTCATCAAATTTTTTAATACTAATATTTTTATCCCTATACCCACAAACTTCGTCTGAAAAATAAAACTCTTCATCATCCTTACAAAAAGGAAAAATAAAATTATCACAAATTTTTTTCATTCGTATTTTATGAATATATGTGTAATTCATATATTTTAAAATACCTTTCACAAATTTATTAGTGTTTTTTATTTCATCAAAGGTATAATTATTAAATGATTCAATATCATTATTAGTTCCCCTTTTCATATAATTAACTCTAACAGAACAACGTATATACTCCTTTTTAAAACTAAACCGATTTTTTGCTATAGTTTTTTCAAAATCGCCATTAATTGCTTCCATAAAATCTTTTATTCTTAGTTTTTCCGTATTATGATAAATAAGAATAAAAGAATCGATTTCATCTTCATCATCATCATATTCATAATAAGAGTTTTTTTCATAAAATTTATTTTCCATCTTTTTTTTTTATTTTATATTTTCTTTTTAAATATCAATTTTTTTGTTATTAAACCAAAATAAAGGTTTCATAACATAATTGCCTATTCTTCGCTTTTATTCTAAATCGTAAAATAATTTAATTTTGCAATCCTTGCAAGAAGCTTTTTGCTTATCATGTTCACAAATTTGTGACCCTCCGCATTCTACACATTGATGTTTATGTTTATTATGTTCACAAATTTGGGAACCCATGCATTCTTTACAATGTTGTTTTTGTTTATTATGGCAGCATATTTGTGTTCCCATGCATTCCTTACAACGATATTTATATTTATTATGCAAACAATTATACCCAGCACATTCGCTGCAAAATTTTTTTATTTTCCCATGATCGCAAATAATCCTGCTAATAGGGATAACTTTTTCAATTAAGCCAGTAATTTCCTCATCTTTATGTTTTGCAATTTCATCAATTAGTTCTTTCTTATTCATTTTTGCTCTTCCTTTAATTTTAAGATCTTTCGCTATTATTCTTAGTTCAAAAATATATAATCTTCTTAACTGATCCATAATTTCTTTTGTAAGAATTATCAAATCTTTAAGCCGCTTTTCAAATTTTTCTCCCTGTCCCAGAAATATTGCGCAATAAATCCCTGTGTCCCAAAATTTATCTCTGGCTTGGCACGCAGCTTAGCCGAAACTTTGCAGATACTTTGCCCCTGTCTAGTCCCGCCCTCCGCTCGATCCTCTCGCTCCGCCTGTCGGCCCCTAACTTGGCTGAAACTTTGCAAAGGGTTGGCGGCAACGGAGAATTTTGCTTATAAGCTAAAAATCCTTGTCAAAATTCCTGTGTCCCGACGCTGACGGCTTCGACAATACTTTGCAGAGACTTTGCCCCTGTCTAGTCCCGCCCTCCGCTCGATCCTCTCGCTCCGCCTGTCGGCCCCTAACTTGGCCGAGACCTTGCAAAGGGTTGTGGAAACTTGGTTACAACTTCAACAATGCCTAGCAGCGGCTTTATGAAGGCTTGAGGGTTTGACTAGGTCTTTTGGGTCTTTGGTATTTCGACAAGTATTTGTTGGCTTTTATGCTGTTGGTTAAATTCCTGATCAAATTTGAAAAACCAATTTAGCTTATAAGCTAGAAAATCCTTGTCGAAATTCCTGTGTCCCAAACCCGTAGTTTTCTCCCTCTCTGCATCAGTGACCTTTGTCGGTTAAAAACAAATATGTTTATTTTCTCTAGTGGCATTATATGGTTGAATGAAGATTAATTAGAATTCATACTAGACCATTGAAGCAAAACGGAGAAGCCACAGTAATGGATGACAACATTAAAACCACAAATAGGAAGGTTACAAAATTAAGAGCTTACCACATAACGACTGAAAAGTCCTACAGGTCTCTGGGGTGATAATGACACAACTATTTCGCCCTCTATACCGGGGGGACACTCTACGCCGCTTTCATCAACAACCTATTAAAACAATGCAAACAATGCACTGTCCTCTATTTGGTGCGCAAATATGCATGGCTTCTTGATCAAGAAAGGTATCTCATATAAGGGGATTCATTGTCATCGATATCCTTGAAACATTTTTTTTAACATAAATAATATATTTCCACTGCAATCAAACTGAAAACAAATACAATGTGGTTTAGGAAAGTAAAGTGGAGACACGGTGTGTAGTGGTTAGTGTGTCGGACTTCCGATCAGGAGGTCCGGAGTTCGAGCCCTGGTGGTGACACTGTGTTGTTTTCTTGAGGAAAAAAAAAACTTAACTCCACACTGTCTCTCTTCACCCAGATGTATAAATGGGTACCGGCGATATAATGCTGGGGGTAACCTTGCACTGGACTAGCATCCTATCCAGGAAGGGGGGGGAGGGGGTACAACACTTTCATGTGCTTTATGCTCCTTAAACCGGGATCAGCTCCGGCCATGTGGGCATTAAGGCTCGTGCGCGCCTTTACCTTCACTTTAAGTAAGACGAAGTTAAGAATGGCTCAAATGTAAAAAGCAAGCAAGGCCATTAACAAATGCATGGGAACGAGTATAAGCACAAGAACGTTTAGAGGCGCGGTAATCAAAGCATAGTTATAGCTTTACACGCGCAAGCGAATAAACATAAAATTTTGAAGCTAAATTTGATTCTAACGTGACGGCCGTTAAGAGTACATTGAGCGAGGAAGATAATGTGCATGTGCTAAATGCCTGATGATGAAAGAATAAACATAAGGAATAAGGCCCTAAGCTTGCCGCAGTCCAGTTCACAAGTAGGTTTATTTTTCTTATGAAATAATGGATTAATCGAACAAGTTAATGATGTAAGTTCTACTACCATAAGATAAGAGGGAAGTTGATGATTCGAGCATTGAACCTTCATTACAGCAAATGGTAAAATAACAGTTGATGTAGTGTTCATACAGGGTCATATCGCGGGTTATAAGTTGTCTTATTGGTGGGGCAATAGCAATGAAAGTAGAGAGGATGAGTGAACAGCGTTTCTTTAATTCATTGGACATTTAGGTTGCTTCACTGGAAGATAAACTGATGTTGTAGATTTTTTAGGTTTTCTGGGTTACACGTAGTGTGGTGTAGGGAAAGCCCGTAGACAAACATGTTTTGGAGGTAATGGCCAAGGAAGTAAAAATGGCGCAGAACTGGCTGAACGCCTCTTTGTCGTATTTCTATACATTTTTACATCTCTGAGGTGTTGCAAAAAGCGGCCTTATAGTCTCCCAGAGGCATTCAAAAGCTACGTACCTTTAAATCATAGCCAGGTGCTGGTTTACCCATGGAACCAGGACGGTTTTCTAAACAGCGAAAAGCGCCACACAATAGCGTCTACAGGTTGACAGAAAAAAACAATAAAATGTACTTACTTTGTGCTACTAGTTCAGTTACATTTACAACATTTGCCTACCCTTTTTGTCAAGTTTTTTGCGTTCTTATCTGGATAACCTTTTTTATTAGCGCTAGCTAAGGTGAGAATGATCATGAATATCTTGCCTTTTTAGTAAATCAACAAAATATTGACGATTACATACCAATGACAACGTGACTCCTTCATTCAAATTGGCTTGTTGCCATAACATTAATTTTGGTCTTAGCAACACCGTGTACAGTAAATCTTAACACTTTGCAAGAAACGCAGGCAAGGACGATCCTATTCCCAACTATTAACATGTACATAGTCTCTCGTTGTACTTATAAGAAAAAAAGGAAAATATTCCTGAACTAAAGTTCTTCCCGTCCTTATAATTTAAAGCAGCCATCAAAACGCTGGTCCAAGAGAACGCTAGCATCTACAACAAAGTGGTAGAATCGTCTTATAAGACGTTCATTCTGCTTTTAAACAAACAAGTGCAAGTCACTTACAGTGAGAGGTTATTTACATGCGACACGGACGAACTCTGACCGGCGCGAAAGTTTCTCGTTTCGGTTCAGAGACCCAGACGAAGTCAGACCGGTCTGAGTTCATCTTCAGATCAGTCTCATGTAGAAAGAAGAAAAGAACCGTATGAAGGCCGATACGAATTCATGACGGTATGAGCTCGTTCGGGTCAATACCCCTTAAAACGCAGAAAGGAAACTTTTCTTGGTTGTATATAAGTCAAGCTAAACAACAGAAAACTTGCATGGATACGCAAATCGGAGAAATGTTTTCACAACTTTTATGGTCATTTCCATTGTAGGTCTTGAACTAGCGAGTTTCTTGCAGTCAAGCATGGCCATCGGTTCACGTCCAAAGAAATGGCCAGTAAATACAAACGTAAAGCCCAGGTTCCCAATACATTGTAATTTAATATACTCTCTCATACACAGTGTTGACGTACCGTTTCTGTTTGACCGTATCCTTCTCTTATTTCTAAGCCAGTTCCAGTCCTCCATTCGTCGATGACTTCCGCGTTTAAAGGCTCTCCAGCACTTACACAGTGTCTCAGCTTGGGAAACTTGTACTGACTAAGATCCTCCTGAATCATCATACGGTAAGCTGTAGGAGCTGAACAGAAAGTACTAACTGGGTACTTTTGTAACGTCTCCAGGATGGCCCTGGGTTCAAAGCGCGCTTTATGGTACACAAACACACAGGATCCTTGAATCCAAGGTGCAAAAAAGCTGCTGTAAGCAGATTTGGCCCAACCAGTGTCTGAAATATTCCAGTGAACATCTTCCTCTGTAAGATCCAACCAGTGCCTGTTCAATTGAGAATCACCACTTTTAGCTGTCAGAAAAACAATGAAATGAAATGCAGCAAAAATTTCATGAAAACCTCTTCCTTATACAGCAAAGGTGGTTGAAAAAGTGGTTTTGAAACACTTGTTTTTACTTCTTAACAACTTAAAAGCTGGCATTGTTGCCATATCTTTCCTCCTCATCGAAGACTCAATGTTACTCTCAAAGATCCTGGCGTATCCACCTCAAAGACTGCCAAATTAGTCTGACGAAACGTAAAACAAAATCTCTCTTTACCCATACGATAGTTTTCAAGGAATACTCAAGTTAAGGGTTCTTAAAAAGCCACCACAAACATGGCGGCCTTAACTCTTTGGTATGACATGACGGGTTTATTTAAAACTTGTCCCCGCAGATGGCCCAAAACCAAACATTTCTTGTTATCAAAGCCGTCCCTAAATAACACTATAAGATGGCGCTCTATTTCGTCAACCCAGCAACAATAACTAAAGGCCATCGAGACAGTTATGTTATGGTAAACACTTGATGACACTTGATTAATATATAAGCGATATTAGGCTTCACGAAACTCACTTGCCAGTGATGAGGTGACCAAGTCCACAGCTCGCATGCGTGTGTTCAGCCATCTTGGGATTCCCTGTTGTGCCACTTGTGAAAAAAACTGTCATAGGTTCATTGCTGAGTGTCCGTGAACACTAAGACAATAAAGCATTATTTAACATGAGGTTGGTCACTGATGTTAGCCAAAATAGAATAAAGTGACCTGAGAGCCGTAATGAAATAACAGAAAGAAAGATATTGGACCAAAGTTGTGTTTGGTCTGAACTTGATTAGGGTAAACAGTACTTTCTTAAAGGAATAAAAAACGGGCTGAGTGCATTGTTGAATTCTACAAGCACGCGAGAATTTTTAAGAACATCAGAGAAGTGCTTCTCGCACTTCTCGAGTGTTCTTAAAAATTCCCAAGTACTTATCTAACTGAACAATGCACGAGGAACAAGTTTTTTTATTCCTTTAATAAAATGCCCAATTAACGAACGTTTGTTTTGTCAAGGGAGGAGAGAGAGTGTGCAAGAGAATCGAAAGCCCGCTAGAATTATAACGTTCATATTCTTGGCTAAAACTAATGTTAGGCGATCAATAAAATGGGAAACCGTCCTTCGAAATGGTTTTGGCGAAAAATGAAGGCGTTACTATTGAGCTTGCACAAGAAGATTTGGGCGTGACGAGGCATGCGTGCATATGTTTCACTATAATGCACGCGTGACGTAGGCCGCGTGCTTTACGGTGTTATAATGCACCTGTCTTAACCAATCAGAGCGCGCGTTATATCTTTTCCATTTTACAATTAATTTTACAGTTTTCGGCTTTGGGCTCGCGGTTAAAAGATGTGATTTACTGATGATGTTACTCTACAATAGCATGCGAACCTTATCGACAGTATATGATCGATTAATGTGTCACTTACTTCATGTTCCGTGGAGGCCTCTTGGTACAATTCTTTGAAAGGGAGCCAGCCTTCTCTACGAACAGAGTAACAGTTCCGAGAACAACTATGAATAACAAAAACTAGTGATCAAGCCACCTAACTAACAGACAAAATATTTCCGCCAGCTGCCTGTGAGAAAAAAGAACCGAGTTCACTACTCAACTCGTAGAAAGCGAGAACGGGTAGCTTAATTGTTTATGTAGAAAACAACAAGTATATAACTTCAATTTTCTACCATTATTTATCAACCCGTTTTTTTAACTTTTTTAGTTAATTGCCTTCTTTCAAGCGCGTGCGTTTTCGCTATTCGCTATCTATCCCAAAAAAGATAGCGAATACGTTAGCCAATGAGATCGCAAGATTGGTGATAAAATACAAGTTGGTTTGTACTTATTGTTATTAGGAAAACCTTGCTGAAATTTACCTGTACTTAGTGTGCTCCTCTTCACTTACAAGTAACTTGGTTTTCAACCACGGCGCATGTTTAGCCACCTGATTAAGAAAACAAAACTCTTAGGCTGTTCAGACATATCACATGAAGCAACAACATAGTCATGCGCTTCTGCAGAAAATAAATTAAATGTTGTAATATTTTTTGCATACAAGTTCAATTGCTGTAGGATGGGCAAAAAAGTAACGTTCTTAACACGAAGGCGCAAGGACTCGAGAAAAAAAAACAATTGAAACTTCACATGGCTGGCCCGATTCGCCTCTAACTAATTGCATTTACTATTCCGAGGACTTGGCCTGGAGGTCCAGACATTGTTGAGTCATTTCAAGGCAGGTTAGGTTGGACGTAAGAACCACACCGAGTAGAAGTAACACTTGAGATGATGCGCTCAGTTAAACTGATCACCTGATCTATTAACTCGGCAGTGTCTGTATCTGATATGATGCAGGTAGCTTTGGACGCTGTTAATCGCAACTCGATGTCCTTGGCTCGCAACTGAATCGATCCTGGACTAATTATGGTACCTAGAAATAAAGGCGAGTTATACTATTAGACAGCAAATTGGTCAGCTAGTTAGTTATACACTTTTAATTTCAACAGAGGCTGCCTTTTTTTCATATGTCACTTTTAAGTTAGCCCAGGATTGGTCAGATGTTTAGTCTAGCCAGGTTATTACCTGACCCCGGCACTGACCTGCACTGAGTACTGCAGCTGAATAACATGCAGGCAATGGGCTTCGGACACTTAATGCCCGTCCGGTCCCAAGGGAAAACAAAACCAACTGATGATTTACAAAATGATGATTTACAAAATACGTAAGAAAATGACTCTGGACTTTACAAGTTCCATTACTTTGGAGCAAGTTGCATTTTAGCTTGAGGCTCCTTGTTTGTGTTGATGCGTCCATTTACAGAAATAAAACCTTTTAGTGTTTTTTCCCGGTCATGTGCTGTTGTTATATACCTAGACCTTTACTCAACAAAACGAGCACTGTGACTGGTTGATTCTTGGTCACGTACCCCTGATCAAATTCAAATGTATCCCATAATTATTAGAGGAAACTAACTATGTGTATCCCGACCGAGATACAAATGCGCAGTTGTTGCCCGCGCGCCAGTTGCGCCGTCTTTGTTTGTTTGTTTTTGCTGTATGATTGTTTAAGGGAAAGTCTAAATATATAACAAAGCACATAATGTATGGTCCCTCGGGAAATTAGTTAGTTTTCTTTTCCCTTGTTTGTTTCAGGACATCACCAGGACTCTCGGGAAAACAAAACTAACCGTTTAACTCTCGGGACCATACATTAAGTGTATATTGTATTCCGAGCGTGGCGCTCGGGAAACAATTGAATTTAGTCAAGGCCACGTTACCGAGAGTCAGACAATGGCAGTCCCTGGTTAGTTGAGTGAAAGTCTAGAAAAATTACAAGACGATTAATTATTCCTAGACAATTACCATTTGTTTTTACTGTCAAAGACAAATAAAGAAACAACTCAAACTCAACCAATATACTGTCAATCAAACTTACGAATTGCAAGATGAATCACCTGTTCGTAAGCAAGCGATGTTGACTAGCCACCATTCAGGAAGCCTGGGTAAAATCACCATCACAAAGTCTCCTCTCTTCACATTACAGTCCTTCTGTAGAACATTTGCGGCCCTTGCATGAAAATACATCAGTAATCACAGTATCAGTAAACAGTAATGCATCATTCGAGGTTTCCCTTTATTAAACTGCGTTGTAGTATTTCTATGTTTTGTTTTGTATTTAAGATAGAATTTAAAATATGGAAATTCACATATAGACAACCTTAAAACCGTCAAATAAACTAAAATGACAACGAACATTCTTAAGCTTGATAACATTTAACTGCGATTCACCTCTTGCTGTTCTCAGTGAGTTCCTGAAACGACCACCTGACTTCTTTGCCTTGGTCGTCGATCCACCAAAACGCAGGGTTAGTGCCTGTTCTTTTGTTAAGCTAAGGATCGAACACTTAACCTCAATCATCATAGAATTACCCATGCCTTGTTGACCACAAAAGGATTTACAGGATGCGAGATTTGGTTTGTTATCCTTTTAGTGATGTTTGTGATACGATTTTTAAAAAGATGGAATTTAAAACCCAACCAACAGAGAAAAGACGATAGGTAACGAAACCCGGCCCCTTGACAAGATACTCATCAGTACCAAGACTTCTAAATGGACAAAGTGTACCGAGTTATCTGTAACTGTTAGGAGTAAGAGAAGTACCCCGATTGAAGGATCACTGCAGTGCATTCCTTGCGAAGACCGCCGGTCAAGCAACCGAGAATTGTATGCACATTTGTCGAACTGTCAATTATTACAGGGTACATTGTTTGAGAAAGGGCCAAATTTAGACATAACAACAACTTTTGCGAAAATCCAGGGGAATTCATTGCCCCCTGGAATTATTTGGTTATAACGATATTACTGTCATGGATGCGAAAGCGAAATAATTGCAAAAAACAAAAGAAAAAAAAACAGAGTAATAGGTTCACCCTCTGCACATATCAAGCCAATGACGTGGTCATCCGGGGTAAACATTTCGAGCACTGAAACATTAACTCCATTACTTGAAAGTTATCTGGTTGAACCAAGAACGAGCTCCATTAGAAGATCACAGACATATTAAACACCATATAAAGAAAAGCTATGTATAGACAAACACATAAAACTTCACATTGTCATGACTAAATACAAGAGAAAATGAAGAAAGAGAACGTAACCCCGCCTGATATGACCAACCACGTGATGAGAAGGACATCAGCCATTGGTCAGTTAAAATAGTTTCCGGATCTAAAAATAGATTCTGTCCCCTTATCAGGGTAAGAGAACCCAGTATGGAAGATACGTTCTCTTTCCTCATTTTCTCATTGTGGCAGCCCTGTCCATACTGATTCAAGGCCTGACTGGTACTGCTCTTGTACAAGTGGTGAATAAACTCGCTTATCTAAGCTGGTAGCACCAAAGTGACAACAGAGGGAGGAGTCGTAAACCGAAGAGATTTTGATCTATCAGTTATGATTTCCCTCTCACTTCCCTTTAACCCGTGCACACCTTTCACAACACTCAATGAACAACGCTGGCTGACAGTGAACAAATGTGACAAAATGCGAATCGAAGCGCCAGTTGGTTCACACTCATCAGTCATAGTAGTTCCCAGTATTTTCCCTCCTTGCGCTCTCCTTAAAGCCCGAGTCAAACTATCGAACAAAGTTGGATTCAACATCCAACATTGTTGGATGTGAATGTTGAGATAGTGGCAAAACAGTATCCAACATCATACAACATTGCTAGATGAAACAAGCAACCAACCAACCTCGTTCTCTCCATCAGTCGCCCCACTATTTGTTACCTCCGCCAAGGAGGTTATGTTTTCACGCCTGTCTGTTTGTTTGTTTGTTTGCTTGTCTGTCTGTTAATCGTTTTACGCAAAAACTAATCAACGGATTTGCACCAAATTTGGTGGAAAGGTCGCAAATATACCCAGGATCAATCGACTAAAATTTGGAATTTATCCGGATTAAACTCCGGATCTCAGATCCAGATGAGTGTAATATCAGGTGTACATATGTGGCGGGGCGGAGGTATGCGCTCTACCGAGTGCCCCTCTAGTTTCTTCTGTAACAAGGTTATCAGTGCTTTTCCTTGAAGGAACCACCTCTGTTAAGAATTTCATCATATCTAAAATCTTCAATTTTTTCGTACCGTTCCCTTGTCGCTCCCCCGGACTTAATTTTCAGCTCCACTTTGCCGTAACTTATTCATTTGGAATCACCTATCACCTCCGCTATTTCCTCGACAGCTTTCCTTCGTTTGTCGCGATCATGATAAAGGAGGCTAAAAGTGTTACACAGACAAGGCCTCATTTCATACTCACTAATTAAAGTTTCAACTTCTGAATCCTTCTAAACTCGTTTCTTCTTGGTACCTTTTTTCGTCTTCAAGATCTGCCATCTTTGCAAATGGTGCGAGAAGCCTAGGCTTCAAAATAGGATAGCGGTTCCTCACTGGCTAGCAGGGTGAACGTGACTCGCTTGGAATCACAACTTTGTTGGAAAACCGGCATGGAGCAAACATTTTTGGATGAATATCTTCCAGCATGGGTGGCCAAACGGTCGAGCAATGTTGGATTGAGCAAAGTTGGAACTTTGAATCCAACTTTGTTCGATAGTTTGACCAGGGCATAAGTGTTTGTATGCTCGTGAATAGTATCAACTCCAGGTAAAGCGTAACTTTCGTAAACTTCAACCTTCTCAGTGACTTTCCTAAAAGTCACCTGTTTAAAGAACGAAGAGATGTCTGTCCTTTGAAGCTAGGTATGCTGCTACATGCAGAGGTCTCTCTCTTAAAAACTGCACAGCTGTATACATGTTGGTCTTCTTTGCAGCTGTTGTCTGGCTCGTCACGCAACGCTTTAAGGGAGGGTCGTTGCATGACGAGCCAGACAAGTAGACTTCATACACTGTCTGTGACACAAACTGCCTAGTACAAAAGGCACATCCCCGGTGTAATATAATCTATACATTACATGTAACCTAAATCAAAGGAAACAAAAAATTCTTAATAGTGAACCTAACCCTTACTCAATCTAAATAAATAAAAAAGATTGGATGCATTTATATGACTTCGCGCATGACCGTATGAAACCACTGGAGATCAACAAGCATTGGTTGGATCAACATTATCGCAAATTATCTTTAGTCGTGAGTTACCTGACGGTCAGCTGCTCCACCTCAATTCATTTCCTCTAAAATATCAGCACAGTATTCTGGTCTTCTCACAACATAGTGAACGTAAGTGACCTTATTAGTCGTCGCTGTGTCTCAGGTATCAACAAAACATTTGCATATAACAATGACAAGCCCCAGAGTAGTAAGAAAAGACTGTTCCTACCTTCTCCTTGTTAGCCCATTCGTCCAATGTATTGGCAAAGTTGAAGTACTCTGGAACTTCCATAACAAACTCTTTTCGTTCTTTTTCGTAATCTGTAAAGCCAACTTTGGAGTCGAACGCCGGCGGTGTTGGTACGTGGACATGCCATGAACTCAAACTTCGCAAAATGCACTGGACCAGCTTAAAAGATCCGCAAGGTGCCTTATTTGACCTACAGAGAGGCCAGAGCGGAGGGGCGTTTAGGTTCCGATTTACTCCTAGTATTCGCATCTTGCACAGACAATTCATGGCTCTTGCAGTGGGCCGTCTAAGTCTGCATCCACGCTAAAGACATAACACGGTATTCAACATTGCGTGACGCGTTCGTGGCAGTGTACCTGAGTCGGGTGGGCTTAGGGGAGGGCAGTTCATTTCTCAGGAGGTGGTAGATGGACTTATAAAACAGCACGGGCCATTTAGTAGATAAGCAGACCGAGATACCATACTCTACACGGACTTTGTCACTCATTTATGACTCGTGAGAAAACAATACATCCATGTCTAAACGATTGGTGGCTTCGAAGGGAGTAACAGACATGGCTTCCAAAAATATTTTCATTCTTTTGACGACATCACGCAAGGTTTGTTTTACTTTCGGAAGACACTCGTTTCATCTAGTGGGAAATTCTGACTCAAGCTTTTACGTAAAGTCAGGGCGTTTAACAGTTGTATATCTGGCCTTCCATTTACCATTCACATTGATTTGATTTAATACATGAGAAATCCGATAAACTTTGAATTTAATCCCTTAAATTAAATTCATCTTTACCAAGTCGTTTGCAACTCATTTAAAACTACAGCAATAATGGCAGGGGATCTTCCCAATTCCTCTGTTTTTTTTTTACCTACGTTTCAACAATATTTCCTTACCCTGAAGCAAATACTTATTTTTAAAAAAATGCTCAGGTGATAAGAGCGAAACATAAATGATATTGCATTTCTTCGTTTCCAATTTGTTCCTTGTAAACAACAAGCTGGTTTTCTTGTTACAACTCCTATCTTATCTCCTCATGATCACGAAAACGTAGGAGAAAAAATTTGTTCATGGCGTTTACTTCCATGCTTTCAAATTCTGTTGTAAGTTCGTTCCGTTGTTGAAGCCATTGTCTATGTGAAACATGCTGAAGACGCATAACGCAAATTTTCAGAATTGAACTTTCTTTCACAACATTGACAAAACGCGAAGCGGTCATTTTGAAATTTGCGTCTTCGCTGTATTTAAGCCCTGCCTCGACCAAGAAGAACGCGAAAATCTCATCTCTTATTCCTGTTATTTGCAATATTTTTGTTTTAAGCTGTTCAATGTGGTATTTTTCATTACTGTTTATTGTGACAGTGTGTATTTGCTGGCGAGCTTTAGCGAGACAGCACACTATTTGAGAACGTCAGCGGTGTTCCATATCATAAGCGGTGAAAAATCTCGATTTTTCGGATGTCAGATTCGGGGCATGCGCAGTTTGGCGTTTTCGTTTGGTGACGTCACAATGATTTCTTATGAACGTTTCACCGCACTTCACTTCATGCTGGCGGTTGACAAGTTCGGAAGAGTGAAAATGTTAGGGTTTTTCCTTATTTCGATTGCCTAGATGTTTCTAAATGCCCGGGGAAGTCAGTATTCATCAAGGTCATGATCAGTTTAGTGATGAATCGCGAGGACGACAGGAGGTTTTCATCAGTTTTTCTGCCTTACTATGCGACCATTTGTAGCCAATTCAGCAATGGAGGTGTGAAAAAAAGTCGATTGCGTCTTGCTTCATGACCACTAATGAAAAGTTCTTCGTCGCAGTTTTTCACAGCTAACTGCAAAGCTTCTTTCAAGCAAATCACCAGGAACTCCATCCAGCCCCAACTGAAGACGAAATTGCCGAAATTCTCCTGAAGACAGACAAGATCAACGTAACATACAATTTGGCAGATGGAAAACTCTTCCATGTCAACAGCCAATAAGTATGACACTAATACATACCATCAGCTGAATATTTTAACAAGAAAATTTTATTGTTTTATTCCCAGTATGAATTGGACTTCTTTGTCGTTATGACCTTCATAAATTCACTTTTACATGTAATATCTCAGAATTGTTTATACCAAGGTTAAAAGTTAAAGCTACAGTTACAACAACAATTTATGCAACTGTTTTTTTTCCCAGAATGAACTGGACTTCTTTGTTATTGTTATTATTATTGAGGTCACTTTTACCTTAAATATCTATACCAAGATCTTACAGTTACAGTTACGCTTAAATGTCATCATGAATGTATTAATAAAATTGTTCATTCTTTTCTAATACTGATGTTGCAGTTTCAATTGTGTCTTAACAGTATTTCATACCCTTCACACTACATACACTTCTCTTGAACTCAGAACTTGCCTTTAAAAATAACACGATAATTGTAGAAATATTCTAAAAACACACTCTGAAAACATACCAAAGTGTTAGAGCATAAATAAACAGTTTCCACCATCTTTTTACTACCAAATACCAACATCTTTTTGCTATGGGAGTATCCAGAGGAACTTGAACTAACCTAATTTTCTGCTTACCCCTCCTCTATTCCAAACCACTTCCCCTCGCCAGCACTCACTTTCACATTGAAATTTCTAGTTTATTCTATAGTTTGTTATGATTTAGTCTAGCCTGATAGGAAATATATGCGATCTTGGTTGATTTAGTACCTTTGACTTTTACCTTGCGTGGAAACACTTCCAGTTGCGTTTCCCCAACCTTTTCTTTTAACCACCTTCCAAATTAGCGACTAAGAAGGCTAATAACAATAACAATAATAACAACAACAACAATAATAACAATAACAATGAGAATAACAATAACAAAAAACAACAATGACAATGACAATAACAACAACAACAACAGTAACAACAACAATAACAATGACAATGACAATAACAACAACAACAATAGCAACAGCAATGGCAATGACAATGGCAATGACAAGGACAAGGACAATAACTGATGATAATGATAATAATAATGATAATAATAATGGACAATATTTTTAAGAGGTTTCCCTCCAATCACCAGATGTGGTTTTCAGGATGGTCCTCTAAATGCGGAAAGTCCAAAATACATAAAAATAATTAACACTAGTAAAGCTAAAAACATGAAAACGACAACGATAGGTACTGAACGGTATGGTAACCGTGACAAGCGTTTTGCGTGACTAAACCTTTTTCGGACTGTTGCGGTAGAATCGAGAGTTAAGTCGCGCAAAACGCTTGTCACAGTTACTGTTGTCTAAGTGTTTTTGCACGATTGGTCGTATTGGTGGGAGTGAGTCCGGGGTGTGACAACCACAGGTAAAGAAGTTTTGGGTTTGTTTTGTTTGTTCATCTAATTGGGCAGTCTTCGATGTCTTTGTATGTCGCAATATGGTGAAACAATTTGTCTGGACTCTAAATGTGTTGGTCCAAACGCGTTAATGTTGCTTACTGTTTTGGAGCCTTCAATCGAAGTTTGGTTTCCAGATTTTGTATCAAGTGTCCCGAAGTCAATAGCATTTTTACAACTGTTTAATTTCCAAAGGCTGGGTCAGCAACAAGTGGCCTTACGAATGTGGGGCTCTAGTATCCGTTGTCGCATTTACATGGCTGTGTGGAGATGCGAAATTTCTCTTCGAATGATGAAAAATAATCCTCGAGTGAGCGCAGCGATATAGTTAAATACTTCTTAAATACTTCTTAAATGAGAAGAGAAATTTTTGCATCCCCAAGCTATCATGTAATTTTCTTTTTATTATATAGAATTTAGCCGGTATACCGAGTACCGAGTGGTAGCAAATCGTGAAAACTCTTGCGCGACGGTTACATCACACACGTGCGGATATCATCTATATCTACACATGCGTGTTATCATTTTTTATCAATACGCTACCACTCGGTATACCACTCAATTAGCATAATAAATATTACTTTTACATTGCTTTGGACTGGTATTCCATAAAGTACCCGGTTTACTTGGATTTTATTCGTACACACAACGGAATACAAAAATAAATACAAGCAACAAGTAGAATATTTCATGGTATGAAAGGAGATAACCAATCATAGATACTTTATACCATCCCATAAAAGTTGTGATATCCCTTGTATAAAAGTGACAAAATAGCGACCAATGTAAGGCGTTTCCCTGCTATCTCAATGGTTGTAACTTCTATAATATAGCAAAATATCCACATCCACTAAACATATAAATATGGTGTTGTGTTTCTTGACGTTCCCTTCAATGTACTAATTGTTCCTTAGATAAAGAGAGTTTCTCAATTATACCTATAACGCACCTAATAAAACAGACTCGGCGGTCCGACTTTTCAGTTCCCTATAGCGCTGTTGTTTTCATCAAGCCAAGGACCCCAAACACCATTTTTCTCTGCCACTTGCTTTGCTCTTTTGTCACCCCTTGTAGTCGTAAACAATGATGGTACAACAGAATCTTCATAGTGTTTTAGCCTCATCTCCAGTTTCTTTACCAATTCGGGAAAAATGCCACTGAGGTCAGTGCGCTCCTCTGGGTCAGCAGTAATATTAAACAGGGCTGTCACGAGACCCTCTCCCTAAAATATGGGGACATGATCAGAAACGTGTACAATTCAACTTCTAACATTATTCTAAGTCAATAGCCGGCACTTGATCGACATCATAGCAAACAAGCGCATGCAGTTTAAAAGACCCGTGAATTTTCGTGTCGACTGCGAAAGCAATAACCTACGTCGTGATTTGGAAACAAAAATCGCTTTTTCGCATTAAAATTTGGAAGAAGAAGACAAGACTTAATTCTGCCTCTTACTTTGACAACTCTCGTTAAAAGCCGTCGTTTTCTAAAGGAATTATAAAGAGAAGATCTTGCTTTCCGACACAGTTTAATGGGCAGAAGCGACTTTTATTACCAGATTACAAAATGAAATGTGAAATGAGAAAATGGTATGTGTTAAAACTGGTGAAATTCTATAAGTGCAATTTGAGTCAAATTATCAGTGCCGCCCTTCATGTTTTTGCTTGTTTGTTTTTATTATTATTATTATTATTATTATTATTATTATTATTATTATTATCGTCTTTTTCCTTTACAATACTCTCTGTGCAAGCCTTATCACTTTATGCGTTCAGAAATTAACACGCCAGGCTCCTGAACACGGTAAGAGGATAGCTGCTCCATATCCTGACTCCAACGCATCGGAAATAATGAAATTGCTTTGTAATTCACAGGCATCTTAAGGTTTGAAACATCGCGAACAGCTGACCAGCTTCTGGTGCGAGAGTCTCTCGACCCATGTCCGCCACTCGATTAGCCTTTCTTTCAGGCAAAGTCACAGTCAAGTCTACACAACTCTTGTAGAATTGTCTTCGCTGGAAATAATTATGAGAGGCGAGGCAAAGTGGCTCGTATAGACTGGACATCAAAGACAGCATTCTTCTTATGGTGTCTAGAATCTCTAACTTTATCACACAGATCGCAACGAGCCTTTCCTACGTTCCACGTTTCCACGTAGGCTGGCCTTTCTATTACCAGTTTCTGCTTTTCGCTGGCGGAGGTCGCTCTGCAGATGGCAGGAATTCCAGAATTTCTTTTCTTTTACTTATTCATTTCGTCACACAAAGCCCGCTGCTGCACAACATGTTGGTTAGTTGAGTAACCAGTCTTTTAGCTTTGGAGACAACGGATTTCAAACAGTCACGTACTCAAACACAAATTGTGTGAAAACCAAACATTCGTGTGACCACCTGCTGTTTTCTTCAGGGTACGTGGCGCTAAACAAGTGAACCAGGATGTAAATGTCCTTACGCAATCGTTTACTGGTATTTTCCAGGCGTTAACCCCCGGGTGTCCTAGATATTAGGTAGCGTCACATTTTGCGGTTTTTAGTTTTCTGTCCTTGGTTGTGGCGCACGGACGTCGTTTCGTTGTTTCATTAAGTTTAAGTTTCGTAAAGTCACGGCGTCGCGGGAACGATATGTAAGTTAAGTTCCTTTTATTCTCTTCTTTGCTTTACGTATCATTTTTATTATTTTCAGTATTTCCCTTTAGCCTTTTGGGTATCGCTCGTACACGCCACGTGTTATTGTGTTATGTTCGCTTAGTAATTCTACTTTATTGATGTTGTTTGTAGTTTACGACTTGAATTGACGATTAAAGTGTTGTTGCGGTCATTCGGTCTGTAAAGTATCCCTGCCTCGCTGAAGTCTATTAGGCTCGATTCCGCTCGACATTCGATTCGGTCTTGCTAAATCGCCGCCTACAGCTACACAGGATGTAATAGTCTACGAAACGGTTGACCATAGTGCTATTCTTCCATCTCGGGAACCGCAGGGTGTGGCCGTATCTGGGTGCTATCAGGCCTTGGTGAAACATTTGTTTCTTTACGCTAATTGGTGCACAGCCTTTTGCTACCCCCCCACCCCCAACCCGCCAAATGTTTTATGTTCATCAAATGGCTTGTCTCCAAACTTGAAACATTTTTCCATCACGTGGTCCACATGACACACTTTTGCATCCGGCATTTTTTGAACAAGAGTTTGTTTTCCTTTGGCTCACTGCGAAGCAAGAGTTGTCAACTTAAGTGGGTGTGGAGGTGTTACGGACAAATAAATCTTACTCTCAGTCCGCCAGAAAAGACAATAGTACCTTCGCTACCACCTCAACTATCTATTTCTAACTGGCGCTTGAAATGCTATAACTCGAGTCTACAGGAGCTTAAATATTCGCTAATAAGCTATTTCCTAATTTCACAACTAAATATTTTAGTCACCACTGACACTGCAACTCACGAGCTGGTTGAAAATATCCACTTGAGGGCAACAACTCTTGTATACTCCTTCGGATAGCTTCTCCAGACAACTTGAAAGCAAACGCGATCTTCAGGCTTCAACTCAGCACTACTTTAGACTACTTCAGAGCGAACGTCAGACTACTACTGAGCGAACGTACGTACAAGAGCTGTTTGGTAACGTTCCTTATTTACAATTAAAAAGAATTCTAAAACATTCGGAAGATTACAATATTAACTATTTATAGTAGGATTACTGCACTCAGTTACACTGTTTTAGCGTTCTAGAACTTTGTAGAAACCGATCAGCCTTCCAAACGCAGCGTTATCTATGGCTGCTCCTCTTTCTACGAATTCGATTAGGTGAGAAATTCAGTCGCAATGTCCGCCTTAATTGAAACTCTTGTTTACGTAAAGATAAGTGATGTAATTTTGTTTTCGAAATACAGAAAGAAAGAATCACCAATAACAAACTTGTCAAGAAGGAAAACAATTTCCTCTATTTGCTGTTTATCCTCTTCAGAGAGGGTACTGTACTTTGATTCTATCTCCTGCTCTTGATCTTGAGATGGTGACAAATTAGGTGAACAATTTGATTTCATATTCAGGGTGTGCTTTACACCTGTGTCACATTCTTTGATTAATATTGTTTCAACATTGAGCCCAAAGGATTTGCTAAACCAAAGTCCTATTTCGACCCTTGACAGAAAATTTTTCAGTGTTCTTGACTTGTTTTGGCTGGCAGAAAGTGTTTTCCCTTTGTATTCGGTCTGAACACAAGATAATTTCTCTAAATAAGTAACATAATCTTCAAGTTCACTGTTTGTGTTTTGCAAGTGGCTAATAACTCTTTCCTTCTCTTGGATAATCTGACCCTTTTCCTTGAATAAAACGTCCTTCTCCTTTTCAAGGTCCTTGTAATTATTTTTCCATTCGGCAACTTCTTCCAATTTTCTCACTTCTCTTTGCAGTTCCTGTGGGGATTTTACTTGCTCCTGAAAAATACGGAACTTCTTTTCCCTCAAGTCTAATTGTCTCTTGGCCCTGCCTTTTGTTGCCTTGTAAAGGTTTACTATTGAGCCAGCAATTTTTGACAAATTTTGATTAATTTCATGCCTCTTAGCTTTGTCAGTGGTAAAGCAAAAGACCTGACCCTGGATTGCTCCTTCCACTGAACAGAAATGTATAATCTACCTGCTGTCCAAGGAAAGCTTGCGGGGTTTTCTGACATTATTTTATGCCATTTCCTTAGTAAGGAATAGGGTATTTTTAAGGCAAACATTGGGATTTTTCTAGAACTTTCGATGCATAGCGCATTTCTGGTTCAGTGACCAAAACTCGCTTTCCATATTCACGTTCACAACTTCCTGACTCTTCAGACATGGCTTTAGAAGTGATTCACTATTTTCGCGCCGACATTTTTAAAGAAAAGACTTAGTGGGAGAAGACTAGGTCTAAGCTTTAAACAAAAGGGGAGGGTACCAAGCTGTAAACAGATTTCTAAAATGGCCGACGAATCCAGCGAATGGAGCGATTTGAAGTCTCTTTGCCGAGAGATCCTTAACTGCCGCTCGAAAGTGAACTCAATTGCTTTGAGTTCAAACGTACGCTAATATTGGTTTTTCAACGATTCCTGGAACCTCGAAAAGACGTTTTATTGCCTCATTTTTGGCATGAAAATCGACCTTGGTGTTCCAACAGTTGATTCCGATTTAGGGACATGTAACAGGAATAACTGGGGACTGCTCAAAAATGCTCTGTCGTAGCATGTCGGCACTGATTTTAAGGAGTAGTATGGCGGATGGGCTGATTGGAGGCTGATTTTTTTTAAAGCATTGGGAACCGGCTACTCTTGAATAAGCCACGAATAATACAACTGTATGGGGAAAAGAACATAGACACATCTTCCAATTGTTATTTGTGGAACTCAGAAAAATAATATTCCAAAGAAGTGGGAGCAAAATTTCTTACAAGGTAAGCTTATACTTCAGGGTGTCCTCTGCAGTTTTCTTGCGCCGCGGAATTTAAACTAAGTCCAAGGAGTATCACGATTCGCATGCACGGCGGCCATGATGTACGGAATTGTTCGCCATGGGTCAGGTCTCCTTTTTTGGGCAGGGGAGTGATACCGGTCTTCCGCCATGCTGATGGTGGGTTAAGGTGAAGGGATGTATAGTTACAGATGCGCAGCAAAAGGTCGTGGAAGGTTGGGTCTTTCCAGATAAGCGCAGGAATGTTGTCAAGACCTGGCGACTTTTGGTCTTTTAAGGTACGTACTGGTTACGGCGTTAAGCTCTTCCATAGTAAAGGGTTCCGTGTTAATGTTGAGGTTGTCAACAATCTGGACCTTTGGTAGCTCCTGGTCATTGGAGGTTGTAGGCGTTGCTCCGAGGAGCTTTTTGAAGTGGTCTAACCAGTTCCTTTTCCTTTCCGAGGCCGAGCCCCCTTTTACACGAATTAATGGTTTGCTCTTGCGTCCCGTAAAATCTTTGATAGTATCCCAGGCTGTAACATGCTGATAATTTGTATTTTTTTGGGTGGTCAGTTTTGCCTTGGATATATTCTGCTTCAGCATTGGCATAGGCTTCGTCGAATTGTCTCTGAGCTTTTTTTATCTTTCGAAGTGAGGTCGATGATGGATTATCCTGATGTTGCTTTCTGGCGGCGACGACAATATCTCATGCTTCCTTAACTAAAAGGTGAGCGCTTAGTGGCGGAGATTTTTACTTCTTGTTTTGGGGCAGAGTTGCTAGAGCAACCTCCTCAGTATACATTTGGTGATGTTATTAGAGATTGTCTCAATATCATCCTCTGGTTGTGAAAGTGTGTCATAGCGGTTTCTGTCATCAATAAAAAATTGTTGACGGATGGTTGATTCAGAAGAAACCAACTTCCAGTCGATGTTTTTCATTGGGTTGATGTCTGGCCTTTTAGACGATCTAAGACTTAAGCAGGTGGAAAAGGAGACGACACGGTGGTCGGAGGCAATGCTACTGAATGTTGAGTAGGACTGGCAATTCCTGATGCTGTTCCTCCACTTCTTCCTAATAGGCATGTAGTCTATTTGTGAGCGACTTCCGGATGGATGTTGAAATGTCCACAACTTGGCAAGTGGTTTCATAAAGTTTTTGTTTGCAACCATCAACTGGAACTCTTCGGCGTAATCGACGAGCATTTCCCCATTACGATTAGTTGCATGGTTGTAGGTAAGAGCAGTGTCTCCTTGGCCTATTTGTGCATTAAAGGCCCCTGCAACAGTGAGAACATTGTGTGCTGGAACCGCGTCAGTAGTATCCTTCAGCTCGTGGTAGAATTGAATGACGTCTGCTTCGGCGGAGACGTTTGTTGGGCTGTAGCAGGCAATAACAGTAGATTTCGGGTTTCCGCCAAAGTCTGCTCTCATTATAGGTGGAGATATCCTTTCCGCTTTCAGCAAGTTGTCTGATGCTCGCGGTGACAGTAGCAGGCCTACTCCTCCAATCGCCAAGCCCTGATCATTCCTCCATGCAGAGATTGTTATTAGTTGGTAACCATTGGTTATTTTGTACTGGATCTCTGTATCTGGATGATAGTATCTATGTTTTTGAATGCTCATGACGTCAATCTGCTGTTTCTTTGCGCAGTGGATTAATTCCTCGTGTCTGCCGGTTTTAAACAGTGTCCGGACGTTGAGTGTACTGTAGATTGTTCGATTTTTGCATTTCAGCAAACGTTTGGTTCCCAATTCTCCTATTTTTTCACGAAAACTCCGCCCAGAGTGGTTTAGGGGATTTCGGTCATCCATTTCCCGTGGGAACTGATTCGAAGTGGGACCTGAAGTGGCAGGGACTGAAACCCTGGTGTGGTTAATTGTTGTACTTTCCATCCTTTCGATAGCTAAAATTATACCGTAGGTGTGTCGCCACTACTACCTCGGTTGCATGTTGGCCGTTGGCTCAGAAGAGCTCATCCGCCCTTTGACTGGTTTTGTTTTTTGTCCAGGAGGGTGATATGCCACCCACCTCACCAGTATAAAACTGGTGGGGCAGCCGGTTTAGACGCCGACCGCCCGTCCATGCGGCAGGTAGTCCTGGTAGTACTAGTGGAAGGAGCAGGAGCAGGAAATTCCTGACCTGACCTGACCTGACACAACGCTTCTGTAGCATCTCTTTCGCCTCTTGATACACATGCTTTGAAGATAACATAACACAGTCCTCTGTGGCTTTTTTAGCAGTTCCACTGGAAAATTGTATTAGGAAAGACAGCTTTTCATCATAATTTTGCATTCTAAGTTTACTTCGAAACTTTCTAGTAAATCGAGGGTGCCTCTTTGGATCACCGTCAAGGAAAACAATCTCTCTTTTGGGCATCCCCAACCTTCAACCAAACCGGACGCTACCCATCAAACAGTTTAGTTTTATTGCTTCCCTGCATCCTGCTATAATTGCAGACGTCTTTGCACATCCAGAGCATCAGTGAACTCTAAAAATCTGTCGTGAGAAATTCTGAGGACGGGCGGTGTCGGAGTTGGTCTAGTAAATTCGTTATCACGCGACTCGAAATACCTCCCAACTGTTCCGTACAGCGCAAGCTCAGGCACGTCGGGTAGGTCAGCCTGTCAGTCATTCAGGTCCTCGCTCCCTTCTTTGTCTAATGATAACTCCATTTTTGCTTTTTCGACGTCTACACACACGTTCAGAAACGTTAAAGGCTTAAATTATAATTTAAGCCTTTCTTTTATAACTCAGGTTGCTTTTCCTTTAACCTTATTTCCTCATTGAGCCTTTATGTTCTTAACTGAGCTACTGCTTGCCTCGTAACTAACGAAAGAAACCTCTTACTCAAAAGGAATTGGGATAATCAAACTTGAAGTTGATAAAGTAATTTGTACCACAAATTACCTTATCAACTTCAAGTTTGATTATCCCAATTTCTTGTGTTCCAATTCCCCACCGACACGGCACCAGTTTCTTTCGAAACTACCCCACAATACTTCACAATACTCCGTGGAGTGAGAACATGTACCAATCTTTTCTTGGTGAAGCGAATTCCTCCTGGAAACAATTAACGTTGGCAGCTATGTGTGGTCTTTTTCCTTTTCATCCTAATCCACCGAAGAGTACAGAAGGCTTTCAGTTGTTGCTGAATATCTTTAAAAGAGGTGAGTAAGGGCATTCTTCATTGTCATAATTTCACTGAAGGTGACCCTTTCTTCGTCGCTGACACGGATGCTTGAATTTGATTAATTTCCTCCAATCGAATACTATCTTTTCCAAAAAGGAGTTACGTTGCGTTGGTCGCTCACGTCGGGTTCAGAAGTAATTGTCGTCATTTTCAAACTAAAAGGTTGCAAAGAAGGGCTCACCACAATAAGAACTTTGTGGCCGCAAAATAAATTTTAGGGCCCTATGTTAGCTGTCATTGTTTCTGGACATCGTTGCCCTTGCCTTATAAATAAAGGAATGGACAAACAAATAAAGCAACGGTTCTTATAGAAGAGTAAAAATAAAATGAAACTAATAAGCTGGTTAACAAGTATCAGTAGAGAGGGAAAAACTTACACACGTATAAACGATACGAATAGCTGGGAACGTACCTTCTATGTGAAAATAAACAGGATTTAACCAAAAGATCGACAACAACTTAACTTCGAAGAACAAAACTACTGAAGCCGAGAGAAATCTGTCAAGCTGTTTCAAAGTATATATGTGGAGTGAAATTTGCATAATCCGGCATCAGCGTGTAAGTAACGCTCATACCTGTTCTGGTTTTTCATATTCACCCAGCTCGGGGAGCCTTTCCCAGCCGCTCCAATTGATTTCTACCACTAGTTTCATATCTCCTACTCGTATGGCAGTCCCTAAGGGTCCTTTGTTTTGTGGGTTGATGTTATGTAATATTTCCTTCCGCGGAGAGGGCGCCCCGGTAGTTAATGTCTTCCACACGTCCACTCCATCCACTGGTAACGGCGTATTACTGTAAGAGGCCCCTAAACAACACAAAATAACGTGATGAAACGATGAAATGGCCTTAGCTCAGTTGTCTTTATCTTTCAAAGGTGTACGCCAAGTGTGCACCTCATGAAAGCAACTGTGCAAAATACCTGATGTCGTCCTTTACAGAAAAATAACGTCTAAACCACCGTCGCGTTTCCAAGCTTTCTAAAGGGCGTGAGAGCACGACGTCTATTCTTACCAGTATTAAAAAGTTACTATCGTGCCTTGCACAGAGGATTTTGTAATATGAGAAACAGTTGAAGTAAACCCTTTGAGAATGCCGTTTGTAGCTGGCAGCATTCTCGGTTTAGCCTGGTAGGACTGTATAGCTCAGTGTCAGAAAGAAATAATCAGCATAAATCACTCATTATTGACGTGACGTCAAAAGAATGTAAGGTATAATGACACTCACCACCATAAGAGAAGGTCCTGAAGGGGAGGGTGCCAATCCCATTTCCCAGCCCATTTTTTTTTTTTGAAATCCCACTTCCCAGTGCTCACAACCATTCCCGCTGGCAGAATTCGGAAAAAATTCCCATTTCCAGTGACCGAATTCTACTCCCAATGACTAAATACCATTTTTCCAGGGAAAACGCCCGGCCAATTCCAATTCCCATTATACCCATGCAGGACCCTCATTAGGGTCATATCTTGAACTAAATCGTGTTCACTTTATTCCCCATTGAAGAAGTTGTTACCTTTGGACAATTGTCAGAGCAACTAGGAGTTCTTCTGTTAAAGTCAATGTTGCAATAGCAAGCTTTAAGCAACGTTAACTATCACTATAAACTGCCACGTACAACAATGTTACCAGCTAGATTGAGAAGAGTTGGGTACCAGTCTGTGACATGAATCAGCTCTTTACAATTCACGCCTTGTCTTCCCAGCATTCTACCATGTACAAAAGCAGCTCCTCTCACTCCTCCCTCCCATAAAGTGTACTTGTGTCCACGGAGAGGCCAGTTATAGCCTCCGAAGTATGGCTCTCCTCCATTGTCAGTAGAAAAGATGGTCAACGTATTATTCCAAAGCCTAAAGTAACAACATAAAAACACCAAACAAGTTTTCGCTGATATCAAGACATGATTTAGGATGTTAATGGAGGGTAAGGCATTCCCGTGTTCCAATTGTTAAGCAAGCATAATCATTGTACTGTACTATCAGTCGCCCCGTCAGAAAATGTAGATCCTGGCACCTTTGAGAGTAGTGTCTGAGTGAGCGGAAAAGCCGCGTCCGAGGACATGCTCTGTGCTCTTACTTAGTGATGTGTTTTGACACAATACAACCAGCTTACTTCGAACAAAAGAAATTGGGATAATCAAACAAGTTGATAAAGCAATTTGTACCACCGTAAGGTAAAAGAAGGGAGTGCTGACGTTTCGAGCGTTAGCCCTTCGTCAGAGCGAATGAGAGGATTATGGGTTATGTATCTCTCATTCTATTATGGGTTGTGTCTCTCATTCGCTCTGACGAAGGGCTAACGCTCGAAACGTCAGCACTCCCTTCTTTTACCTTATGGTGGTACAAATTGCTTTATCAACTTGTTTGATTATCCCAATTTCTTATGTTTCAATTCACCACCAACACAGCACCAGTTACTTTCGAAACTACCCCACAATACTTCAAACAAACCCCTTCTTAATTTATATGCAGCAAAACGAAAGGAAATGAAACACACACCCAGCTCTTTTAAACGCTTCTGTAATGTTTCCAATCGATTCGTCTACCATGTCCATCATGGCAGCATATAACCGCCTGTTGTGGTCTTTTATAAACTTGTATTTGTTCTGGTACGTTGTTGGAGCTTCCAAAGGAGAGTGGTTACTTTGATAGGCCATGTATAGAAATAGTGGTTTTGTAGAGTTGTGTGCCTGGACTATCTCCACCGCCCTCTGATAAAAATATACACTTCATGATTAGATTGTCATATTTTGGCATAACTCCATTATATTCCCTTCACTTACTTAGACATAGACAGAAGTATGCGTGACATTTACTTAGTTCAGTAAGCAATTTTTCATCCAAGTTAACTTCAAAGCTCTTGCTTTGAACAAGCCGAAGATATTTGCTTGTCGCAGTTATAGTAAAACGTGAGCTAATTTGACAACATATCATCGTTGCGATAAGGGTAAAGGATTTCCAAAACGTTCCTTGTTTATTGAATTCACGATTTAAGTAAATGCGGCATTTAAGATTAAACCATGCGTGATATTTGCCCCTCGCAAACATAGTCAAACATGGACTAATGTTGTATTAACGCCCCTGTTGCCATACGTGTAGGTGTAAAGAAGTGGTCAAACATGTAGTTAAGTGCTCGCAACATTACTGCGGCATTTACGATTAAAAGTAAATACGATGCAAGCTTCATATTTGATTTGAAGCAAAGCAGGTCAAGGTTATGGCTCAAGGAGCTAGAGTTGATCTCAGCTGCGCCTCTAGCAACTCTTACGCTTCATTCGTGCTCTCCAAACTTCCCGCGTGCATCCATAACTCGATATACACACGCCAAGCATGAACCAATTATTAAATATATCATTGTGAAGATAATTTGAATAATTGTTCTCGAAAGTAGACAGTAGGATAAATTTCTTTCTTGGGGTTTAAAGTCCTGGAGAACAGTCTTGAGACAGAGACTACGTTATTTTAATAAATGAATTATTTTAATAAATTACTTCTTTAAACTAAGCCTAACTTATCCTGCAAGTAGTCCTCTTGAAGGATAAGTTGGGCTTAGTGTAAAGAAATATAATTCTTTTTTTTTTCTGCCAAGCCCAGCAATACGTCTAACCCCAGCGGATCTTTCTACCGTGAGAACAGTTGCTGAGCCAATAGCGACAGGCCTGAACTGGGTATTATTTTGAAGAGTGAAAATTCAAACCGGTGCGAAACTATTTTCCGCTATCACTTATGAACTAGTAACCATCCTTTGCGGAAGAGTTGCCAAATGACTAACATTTTCAACTAGAAGGAGGCCCCAGAAAACGGCCGTGGAATTGGGAGTTAGTATCGCTTTGTGTAAACAAAACGAAGCCCAGAAGGTTACATCGAATTTTTGGGAGATAACTTTGAAATTTCAGCACACTTGGAATTCTCGTGAGCTCCCTTCGAGTTTTCGCAGGCTTCATCTACCCCTCAGCTTTATAGCATCGACTTTCTTTAGTTCGAATGCTCATGAATAATGTTGATATCTTTCAAGAGTTAATCAAAATTGTACGGTGAAGTATGGAAACACAGAAGTAAGAATACATGGAACGTTACTTGCGAGAGAAATATTTTTGGTATCATCTGATGTTGGTCAAGAGTTCAACTAGTGAGCAAACCGTTTGGTTAGAATTTTATAGACGGTTTCGTGCTTTGACAACCGGGGAAGAAATAAATGATAACTTGCTATTGTGGAGATCTGGTGTCAGAGTTCTTAGGACTTACACCTCCCACGTTACAAGGTTGGGAGTTGGCTAGTGTAGTACATACGTCAACAAAACTTTCAAGCACTGTTATATATAGGTATTTTCAATATTACTTTCAAGGTTCTTTGGCCGCATTACGGAGAGCTAAGACAAAAAAAATATGAACACAAAACCTCGACAGCAATAAATGCAACGAAAAACGTGACCTTCTTTGGGTGCGCAGCGACCGCGATATACATTATTCCTCACCTTGTGCAACGCACGTTACCTCAGAATAAAGGACGGTAGAATGAACTCCCCATTTGTTTCTTACTGGTGTTGTGTTGTTATACAAATCAAGGATCCCAGACAATTTGTGAGTAAAGTGATCTCCCTCGCCGTTTAACAAACCGTAAAATGAGTCAAATCCTCGACTAGTTGGTAAATAAGACGACTGGAAAAAACCGAGATGCCATTTGCCAACGGCATGAGTAGCATAACCTGCATGAGTAAGTAAAATTTTAATATTTTGACCAGGAGATTTCTCATTACAACCTCTTAGTAAAAGACACAGTGATATAAGCACCGGAAGTGCGAGCGAGAAGGTACACTCGCCTGTAATGTATTATGTAAAAGTCTCGGTTGAAGCTCACTCCGATTGCGACGAGCTTAAGAGTCAAATCTAGACTCTTTAGCCGACTAAATGGCCAAAATATCAGATTCATTGTTATTATTTACCCAGCCTCGAGTGGCCATGCTTAGTGCTTAGAAGAGGAGTTGCTCTTCGATGAAGCACTGTCTAGTCAACATGACTCTGCTGAGGGGACTCTCGCCAACGACTCGGGGGAGGCGATGATATTAGCGAACTCGCACACGAAGATCTCTTCAAAAACACCGCTGAATACTATGGTCTGAAGGCTTATGAAGGCGTGGCCAGCTTATAAATAACGCCTGCACCAAAACGCCATCTAAAGAGCAATTTTCTTCCACTTAAAATTATGTTTTCATCCGAGAATTGTGAGTTTCTCAAGGCACCTCGGACGACCCCTGAGTTATGGGATGACTTGTTAGATAAGACGAAGAATAGAGAAAGCTGTTTCTATCATTTCAGAACGCTGTAATCAAAGGCATTACTCATGTGATGCAATTTGCGAGCAGGTTAGTTGAGGATAAGAAGAGAAAAGACGCGAGCCGATCCCCTGAAGTATCTGAATAATATTTACGACCTTCTGCTTTAAATTTAACCGAAATTTCCTTCCTTTCCCCCCCCCCCCCAAAAAAAAAAAAAATCAACGCAATTTAGATACAATTTTCAAGGATCGAAGTGTTTACATTTCAATAAAATTTAACAATAAAATTTATAACATAGCTTTTGGAAAGTGCGCGCTATGATTGGCTTATACGCGCGATCCATTTTCCAATGGGTTGCATGTTGACATCAGATTGTGAAGTTGTGAAGTCTTATGTTATAAAAGAAATGCTAAACGCAGGAGCTGTGCAACCATCGAGTTATGGACGCACTTGGGAGGTTTGCTAAGCACTCGAGAAGCGAGAGATGGTCTCCACTGCGCCTCGAGCATCTCTTACCTTCTTCGTGCTTAGCAACCTCACGCGTGCGTCCATAACTCGATTTTTGCACACTGCATGTTTACCATTTCTTCAAAAACAATTAGTTTATTTGCTCTTCTTGGATGTGGGATTGGTGACAGCCAACGCAGCGCTACCTACCTCGTCGGCTATCTGTCATCTCATATCTATCGCGCGCCAAAGTGGTGTTTTGATATATCGTGGCTCATCATTGATGGCGTAAGGAATTCTCTTCCTTACTATCTCATAGTTATTGTTGCCAGCAGGGTAGACTGGGCTATCCTTAATCCACCGAAATTTCCATGTCGTAATTTATTTATCTTATCTGGTACAGAGATATGTACAAAACAGGAGCCCATACTGATGGGCTCCTGATACAAAACAATCATCGAATTGAATTAATGCTCTCATTAAAGCCATTCTGACGTAACGCGAAAGCGGAAAACCATCGTTCCTCCAATCACTACAGCAACGAGAATGATGAATCTTAAAAAGGGATGAGAGATCGTACTGATTCTACATATTGTTATCTCCATTCGTAAATCTCAGTTAATGGAATAAGTTGAGCTACGTACCAACTTCTCCTAATTTCCTGGGTAGGGTTTTAAACTTGAGCGGCATTCCGAAAGGTGTGAACGCCAAGATAACGTGTTCTTGCATTCCTACAACAAAGAAAATTATGTTACTAAAAGCAGAGCGACGTTTCCCACTAACTCTCTTTAGTTTTTGTGGGCAGCTCTGCACAGTGGTCCGAATGAATATCAAGGTGACCAGTGTAGTATATTAAACAATTATTCTCAGAAATCGACGAAAATATTCCTAAAGCCACAAGTCACTGAGTTTGGGAGAATAATGTTTTAGTATATATCGATAAAGCAACCTCAGAAGGGAGCTTAAGCAAACATGACGATGACGCCGAGGATAAAACAACTGCTTAAAAAATTCAATTGTTGAAACGTAATTCGTGCGACAAAAAGACCTACCGAACTTTATTTTGCACATGCAGATTTATTGTGTCGTTCATTTGCGCTATTGTTTGGTCCTGCCCTGGTCAATGTTTCAGCGTGGTAGTGCTTTGCGTAATTTCCCTAGTAAACCCTCATCGAAAATGCTCTAAAGCGAGAATCGACAGCAGCCATATTTCTGTAACTTGGTAAGCATTTTTCTACAAAGAACTAACTGGAAACACGATTACCAAGAAGGCCCTACACTATTTACCTCCTTGAAGGTGAATAGTGTCGAATATTCCGAGGTGGAGAACCAATCAGATTGCTTAAAATTGCTTTATTAGTATATACCAACTCAGCAACCAAGGTTGCTGAGTTGGTATATACTAATTAAGCTTTTTAGGAAGGAAGCTTAAGGACTTAAGGACTTAAGCTTTTTAGGAAGGAAGTCTTCGCTTCAACTCTCCATTTATCTGGCTTAGTGTCTGAACACAGTTCTCATTGATGATATTTTCCAGGCACTGCCTCATTTCGTCGTCAACCAGCACATTGTTTCGGCCGCCGCGTGGTCTTCCTCTTATACGCCCTTCTCTAATGCATCGAGCGACGATTCCTCTCGCCGTGGTAGGATTTACTCCTAACGCTTTTGCCACCAACAAGTAATCTTCTGCTTCGTCCTCAAAAGCACGGACTATTCGTTCTCTGTGTTCTATAGGAATTTTGTTTCTTCGTGGCATTTTATAAAGTACAGGAGAAAAAGACGCACAGAGAATTCGGGAAATTGTTTTAAGCCATTTTTTAGTTTACATACGGCTTTGTGGTGAGATAAATGAAGTAACTTGTCGCAGACATGCTAAAAATACCTTCACTCCATTTTTTTACAAATTCATACTGATTATATAACGTTTTATGATTACGTATTGTCTCTAAATGAACAGCATATTAAATACAGCGCGTTTGCTTAGCACGTTATAGGAACAAGCGTAACAAAAATGTTGTGCTCATTGTGTTTGCATCTGCATGTTTCAGTTTTCGGTTTCCGTTTTTGTTTTATAAAAGGTGAAATCGATATACATTTCTTTTTTGAAGGGCTATTCCTGTCTGGGATTCACCTATGATTATTCTTAGCGGGGCTCCCGCGCGCGAATCGCGCGTGGAGCAGAGCCCCATACTCATGGAATATGGTCAACCTCTTTTCGTTTGGTTGTCACGTGACTGACCGAGCGTACGTACGTACGTACGTACGCGTCTACAGATTGTACTGGTAGGGTAGGGGAGACTATCAAAAGGAAGGGAGGGGTATCTCAGGCTTCTCTTGGCAAATCCACATCTTTTATATTGGACATTCACAATATGGTCAATTGACAGCTGTCAAAACGGGATAGCCACTGACCAGCATCACATGACCATATTGTGGGCTCATGTGTCAACTCATCGAGGGGACGTGATTTATTTGGAAGCAGTTCTGGTAGCCCGCATATTTTTGGCGGGAAATTGCGTTGACGACTGAAAAAGAAATTTTCAGTTCATTGTCTTTTTGAGACACAATATTACTACTCTACACTGTTAAAGTTTTACTAAAGGATAAACGAAACAATTTCTATTGCTATGTCAACAAACAATAGCAGAGAAAATATAATTTGCAGAACACAGGGTGTAGCGGCCTGGTAACTAGTTTCGCTGCTCCCGCCAAAAGTAGGTCACGTGACCTGTTCTTTTTTCTAGTCGTTTTCTTTTCCATCGAGTGCGCTACTGGTTGTTGCTAGATTTACCTTTCGTTTTAGCTTCTCAACGAAGTTACGACCGTGTAAGAGCCGTTTAAGGATCGTTATACGTCTGCTGTGAGACGGTGTAATCCTGTTGGGCGTTTTGACAGCTGTTCAAGGGAACGGCTAGTCGCCGGAATAAAAGCGGTTTTTGGTCCGTCAGCTCGTGTGAATTTGTTGTGGTAAAACGAAGGTGAAAGAGTCCTTACACAGGGTTCAGGTGAAGAGCAACGGGAAAGAGAGCAAGAATTAACTGAGGAAGAATGAGCGAAGTAGATCGCCAAAGAAGGCGCGCTCGGGAAAGAGAAAGGAGACGAAATTATAGCGAAGAACGCCGACAAGCAGAAAGAGTCCGGGCTCGAGAAAATAGACAAAATGTTAACGAAGAACGCCGAGAAGCGGAAAGATTCCGTGCTGTGGAAAACAGACAAAATTGTAGCGAAGAATGCCGAGAAGCGGAAAGACTTCGTGCTGTGGAAAACAGACAAAATTTTAGCGAAGAAAGCCGAGAAGCGGAAAGACTCCATGCTGTGGAAAACAGACAAAATTGTAGCGAAGAAAGCCGAGAAGCGGAAAGACTCCGTGCTGTGGAAAACAGACAAAATTGTAGCGATGAAAGCCGAGAAGTGGAAAGACTCCGTGCTATGGACCACAAATTTGTATAAGTTTTGTCTGCATAATATTTGCTCACTGATGCGTGACTCAGCACTCGCACTTTCCACTTTCCCTTAAACTTGACACTTGACTTGGAAAACCGACTTCTAAACAAACCTTCTTCAGAAAAATGATCTTCTGAATGCACTACTTTTGAATGAGAAGCAAACTGATGAAAGATTTCAAATTTTTATGTCTTTTAATCATATAAACATCTCCCCTGTCGACGGCTAAGAAATACTCCCGCGGGAATTTTCTCTTGGCGGCAAATTGCAGAATGTAGCGCTTTCACTGGCAGCTTTTCGCGTTGTCGACGTTGTCATTTAGTGTGTCGATTGAGAAGTTTGGTTTCAACGCCGTTGCTTTCGTAAAAAATGTTCTTCTAAATTGTAAAATGTCTCAAATGTATGTTAGTCATTCACGTGTTGCGTTGGACCAGGTCTACTTATAGTTCACACTTTTACGGTTATTTATTTCTTTTGTTAAGTAACTACAGCTGATTGTAGTGAATAAATGAAGGCAGTAATTTTTTAAACTTACAATGTAATTAAGAAAAGAATAATTAATAATTATTTTTTCATTCTCGTGAAAAATGTTTTTCGGGCTGGTAGATGTTGGTTACAGCTTGCCCGAAGGGCAATCTGTAAAATTAATTTTCTTTGCACCCTGCTTGGAGTAAACATTTATTTTACCGAGGTGTTCGTTTTAACACGAAAATGACAAGAGTTGTGTCCTGCATTTCCCAGTAGCGGGTACAAATCTTTTAAATACATGTACGCAAATAGAATGGTTAATTTCATCAGGAATAGAATACAGTACATTGATAATTTGTGTTTTTTGTAGAATATACTCCATGACTTTGTAGGTAGAAAGACCGTACTAATGGCAGACGAAAGTTTAGACAAAAATCATAGCAAGTTAACCGACCTCGACACTTAACTATAGTTAAAAACGTTTGTGAATTCCTTCGCAATGTTTTAGAATGCTTTTACAGTTTAAAGTGAAATGAAAGTATTTAACGGGAGCCCCGCTTTTAGGCTTGGCTAAATCTATATATTATTAATATCAGTGCAAATAATGATAATGATGGTGTAATGATAAGATGACTACAATAATTGGGGTTTTTGCCCTGATAGGGAAAAACATTATGGATTCTTCAAAAACTACCTTCGCGAGGTTTTGCGGGAGTCGTATTTCTAGTTATTTGTGTGAGTGATTCATGCTCCGTCGAAGGTATCAGTGTCATCATGTTTTGCAGTGCGTGATAGAAAGAATGGACGACGACTATATTGCATTGTATGGGTGATCCCTTGCTTAGAAAATTGTCTAATCAGTACTAACGGGAGCCCCGCTTTTAGGCTTGGCTAAATCTATATTAGTTGAATAGGTAAACGTAATGACTTGTTTCACTATAAAGCCGGTTACACACGAGCAAGTTAATTTTCCTTGACAAGTTCTGACTTGACAAATTTTACTTGCTGGTGTGAAAAGAAAAACTTGTCAAGTTTTCCTTGACAAAGCTAGCATGCTAGCTTTTAAACAAGTGCACTTGTCAAGGAAAAACTTGATACTTGCAGAACTTGCTCGTCTGTACGCGTCGATAAGGAAAGCTTGTCAAGAAAATTGAGAAATTAATGACGCACAGCGGTCTAGTTCTTGTGATGACTGTAATGGAGGATAACAAAATGGCGCCCGTGGTTTGCTTTTTTTTTGTCGTTCGCTGTGTAATTGGATTGCTGGCCACAGTAACAACTTGTCAATGAAAACTTGCTAATTCGTTCACACTAGCAAATAAGACTTGTCAAGGCAAACCTCGTCAAAGAAAACTTGTCGTTCATACACATGAGCATATGAACACTGTCAATGACACTTCTCAAGGAAAAGTTGCTCGTGTGTTTATCAACATTCCAGTCCACAACAAAGCATAGCTAAGCGCTTCAGCACAAATTTAAGTATTCCTGTTTTGATTCAGCATAATGCGTAAACACCTATTTAAAATGTAAAGTTAACGTGCTTTTCCATAATTGCATTTCTAATGAAAACTATTTCCAGCTCAGAACAGCTCCGTTTAAGAGGCGAACATTTTCTTAAAAAGAATGTTCTGACACGTATTTATCTTATTTAACATTTATTATAGTGATAATTTTATTCAGCTTCGAGGAAATTTATATTGAAGAAAAAACGCAAACATTCTCCTCAGACATTACTTCGTAGATGTCAATTTCTGCACATTTATAGATACTCCACTTCACATGAAATGTGAGGTAATTTCCTATTCCCTATATATTTACTATAAAATTGCTAAAAACAGTTCCGCCTCTGCGTGGAACCCTGTGCATGAAGCTGACGCCTCCGACGAGCTCTGATAGCTATTGGCAATAGCTATCAGAGCTCGTCCCTTCGGTTCTTTTAGTAATTCTCCAAACCCTTTCCCTTCATGTATTACACAATAAGTAAGAACAGTTAAAGCTTCAACTAACCTGTGTGAAAGGGATATCGTCCTGTCATGATGCACGACCGTGTTGGAGTGCATATTGGTTGCACGTAGTAGTTTTCTAATATGACGCCTTCTTTCGCCAGCTTGTCGATGTTGGGAGTTCGTATCTTTGAATCATGAAACCCTACATCACTCCAACCAAGATCATCGACTAAAAGAAATAGAATGTGGGGTTTTGAAATTCGGCGAACTTCACATTGGCCCTCTATAAGCAAGACCAATAGAAAAACAAAACATGTGTCTGTTTTAGCCATCCTTCTCATGTTGACTGAAGTGTGACTGTGGCATATGCTGGGATATTCTAAGTGTGTTTTACATTTGTTCACGTGGTGGATTGAACTTTAACCAGCTATGCAGCGTAGGAAGCTTGCAGAAAAAGAACATGACAAATAACTTCCTAGGCAGACGTTCTTTCTGCGAGGAATTCTAACGCGTAACGAAGCCCAAAGAACGTTTTTAGGAGGCTAAATTGACAGAGACAACACGAGCGAACCTGTCAGATGCCGTACTCCAGCCGCGCTTAATCGAATTGAAATTTAGGCCGAGCTAAATGAGTGAGTGAAACGTTATTTAACCACGGGCAAATTCATCAGCTATTTACAAAAGGATAAAAATTTTAACTGCTCAACTAACTATAAACTAAAATATATTAAAAAGCTGCTTTCCTTGAATGCCGTGCCTTACAGAGCTTTGCTGATATCTCGTTTGAACGACCTTAAGGACTCCGCGCACCTAACTCATTAGGGAGGCGATTCCACAGTGTGGCGCCACTATAACTAAAACTATTTTTAAAATAATTTGTGCGTGGCAACCTAACATTAAGTTTGTTCTCCGAGTCCCTCAAGTTGTAGTTTATATTTCGATCAGAAAATTTCGATACTAAATAGTCCGGAGCTAACCCATGCAGGCATTTGAATACCATGATAGCCTTTTGTATGTTTCGCTGGCGGTCGAGATTTTTCCACCCCAAAATTTCCAGCAATTGGCCAGCATGAACGTCCGACGTTGAGAGAAAGATGATGAGAGAAATGAGAGAAAGTTAAAACACGGGCTGCTCTATTCTGCAATTTTTGCAGCGTGTCTTTTAAAGTAACCCCACAGGTTCCCCAAACAGAACTACAGTAGTCAAAGTGAGGTTGTATTAAAACTTGGTATATAAGATGTAAGGTCGCCGTAGGAACCAGGTGCCTAACACGTTTCATGGCACCGATCCCAGAAGCGACCTTTTTAGTTACTTTTTCAATGTGGTTATTCCAGCTGAGTTTGTCATCAATTGTTATTCCAATTTCCAAGTGATTTCGTACTTGCAACCTGTTTCACCCGAGTACCGTTCATTAAGAGTGAGGGGGAAACAGCAATGGTATTTAGCCTTTGGCCAGATCCTATCAGCATGAATTCTGTTTTGGTCATATTTAGAGTAAGTTTGTTCGCGTTTAACCAAGTATGCACATTCAATAGGTCCTCACTAAGACATGATTCAATGCTACCTACATTATTATCTGCATATGTCAAATGCGTATCATCGGCGTACATCCTCGGTTCACAATGTGACAAACAATTTGGAAGGTCATTTATATATAATAAGAATAAGAGTGGACCGAGGATGGTCCCCTGAGGGACACCGCACGTCAATAAACGGCTGTCAGATAAGGACCCACCAACTGAGCATTGTTGCATACGATTCTCCAAATACGACTGAAACCATTTCAATGAATTCCCAGATATACCATAAGAATCAAGCTTAGACAAAAGAATCTCGTGGTCAACGGTATCGAAAGCTTTCTTTAGATCCAGGAAAATAACCGCGTTGATTTTCCCAATATCTATATTATATGCCCAGGAGTCTGTTGCCTCAAGCAAAGCTGTAACAGTTGAGTGAATCGCACGAAAATCCGACTGATGTTTACATAGTATATCTTGCTCCTCTAAATAGGCATTTAATTGTTCGTAAACGATTCTCTCCAAGACCTTGACCACAACTGGGATAACCGAGATCGGACGATAGTTGTCTACGTCGTCTCGATCGCCTTTCTTGAAGAGGGGTGTGACTCTAGCCGATTTCCAGTCTTCTGGGAGTTTACCTTGACTAAAAGATTTGTTAAAAATATCGCATGTAGGCACACAAATGAGATCGGCACACTCTCGAATAAGCCTCGCAGATATTCTGTCCAGGCCAGTTGCCTTAGACTTGTTTAGTTTGTTCATGAGTGAAAACACTTTGTTTGCATCAGTTGGATGAAGATAGAACCGTTTATCTGTGCGAGTGAGATACCTTTGGTAGTCTCCGCTATCGGAGTCAATCTCACTGGCAAGTTTTGGACCAATAGTGGAGAAATGGTTATTAAACTCGTTTGATATCTCTCGTGTATCGGTTATCGTCAAACCATTAATTTTAAGAGACATTACTGACGTTTTTCCAGATTTCCGGGACGTTAACTCATTAATTATCTGCCAAGTCTTTCGAGAGTCACCTTTGTGCTCATTAAAGCTACTTTGATAGTATATGCTTGTTTGGTTAATCTTATTTCTTTGTTGGTTATATTCCATTGTCTTTTGTACAACATCCAATCATTGGGAGCATTCGATTTGATAGCTATTATTTTTAAGATGTCTCGTTTATGCATTAAACGTTTTATTCCTGATGTAATCCATGGAGAACTACGCGCACGAACACGCTTCGTCCTCAGTGGAGCGTGTTTGTTAGCTATGGCCAAAAATGTTTGTTTCCATTCCTGCCACATCTCATTTGGATCGGTGAATGCATAAACGCTCTCCCAAGATTGAGATGAACTAGTATCATTTCGAAAACTTTGTGTGTCAAAATTCCTAAATTCCGATAAGTTACTGTATTATTGCCACTGGACATCCCGTAAGCAAAAACCATGCTATGATCACTAATCGCGACATGACGGACTCCTGAACACGCAATCTTATCCGCACAATTGGTATAGATTAGATCAATTAAAGTAGACGAAGTAGGAGTTATTCTTGTTGGTTCTGAGATGAGCTGCTGGAGTCCATATACATCAGCAATACTCAGTTTAAGCGTTTTGTTGTCACTTCGGGTAGAAATCATATCACAATTGAAATCCCCCATCACGAAATACTCTACATTTTCACTATCTGGTGGTCTATACCATGTGACAACTACAACTGGTTTAGATCTAGGCCTTCGAATATCCAAACAGACATTTTCAAGGTCATCCATATGAAGGTCATTACGAATGGTAAAATTTATTGCATTTCTTACATTAAAACAAACCCCCCCCCCCCCCACCGTTTGTGACTCTGTCACGGCGAATTATTTCATATCCGGTGGTGTGGACGTCATTATTACTTGTATTTATATCAAGTTTGGTCTCGTTAATAGATAAAATATTTACGTCATTATTAGCTAAGAGTATCCTAAGCTCATCTATGTGAGTAGTTTATTTATATTGAGAGAGGCTAGTTTTAAACCGCGTTGAGATGGTAAAATTTGGGTGGGGTCTGCATTCCCATCACTTGGTACACAAGAATTCCCATTTCCTTCTCCCTCACTCCGTTCGTACCAAGGAAAATCATTTTCCTTCTCCAGAACGCTGAAGCATAACACAAACACACAAAACTGTAAGGCAGGCAGAGTGAGAGACCTGCCCGACGATGCTTTAATTCATTTCACACTAAGCTAGGCAAATAAGTACAAACAATGTGAGGAGGGAAAACTGGCTACATCTTTACGACTCAGAAAGCCTAAGTAGGAAAATATTTAGTTAGTTGTAACCTACTTTCCAGAGAATCTTTAACACACATATTCTTAGCTTTCTCCGATTTCCATCGCCCGTGAAGCATTAATAACCTATCAGAAGCACCTGATTTTATAAGATTGTCCGCTAGAAAGGTAGTACCGCCTGATCTAAGGCTATGAGTACTATAGGGGATGGAGTTAATCCCTATAGCTGAAAGCGATTCTTTAATTAGCTCTCTGCACCTAGTATAACTTAGTCTCCTTGGGCCTAGAGTATACAAATTGCCCTTCTTGACAAATTTAAGGGTTCTAAAAATGTGAGCAGATGAACTTAGATCAATACTTGCTGCTGAAAGATAACGGGCTAATAATGAATGAGGACATGCAACACCACCACTTTTAGAAATAAACATAATATTGCCTTGCCTATATTGATCAGTTTTGCTATGCCTAACCTTAATCTCTAGATGATGATCAAAAACTACAATATCCGAAGCCTGTATATCCAAAAGCTCATTAACCCTGAAGAGGCCATAAAAGCCTAAAACAAAAATTAATGCTGTACGTAAACCACTTAGATTACAGCCTTCATAAGCAAACTTAATACAAATTCGACGTATCATATCAGGAGAAATAGGCTCCTTTTTTCTGACTGGTCTGCTAAATACGCGTTTACTAGCCTCCACAATGTTGCGAGATAGTGCAGAATCAACTGGATTACCTTGTATCCCGTATAGAATGAGATCATGGACCCATTTTGACGCACAAAAAGCAGACAAAACAACAGCATATGATTTTTTGGTTTCGTGAAGATTAGACAGGTATTCAGATATAAGTAAACTATCACAAGGCAAAACCAAGCGTAGGCCTCTGGACTTCATATAAAGACCGAAAAGCCTGTATTGAGCGACATACTTTTTAACAGAAGAATTAGCCCTAGACGACAAAACTTGCTTCAGCATTAAACGCCTTTTGGCAAGACAGGTCCGTCCCCAAGAAGTGGCTTCAGTCAAATCCTAAGGAAGCAAAAATACTAAGAGATAATGTTAAATGAAGGGAAGGGGTTGTGCTTATACCGATTTAGCACCGGCGAAAAAATTTAAGAAAAAATCCATAGCCAACCGGCCAAAGTCCGCTGCCATCCGGCTAGACCATAAAGGCAACCGACGAAAAGAGTTCGCTGCCATCCGGCTAGAACCTGATGCCAAGCGGCCGCAAATGCCCCAAAAAGGCTTGAAAACTCTAATACAATAACACAGCGTGTGTAATGTTTAAGTACGATCCAGTTGGCTTGTGATGACACCGTCAGAAAAAGTAAGTTTGGCAGCGATGATAAAACCATTCCAACTTGACGAGCCCAGCAGCGAGTTAGTGTTGTGCCCTAAACGCAACGCTAGCGCACCTTCGAAGAATGCGTAATCAACAACAAAACTCCAAAACTTATTGACCAACAGTGGCCAAAAAGGAGCAGACTGCCAATGCGGAGCAAAAGTTAAAGTTCCACTGGCACGGGATTTAAACATGAAAATGAGAACTTTAGACAAAATTGGAATCGTTGGTACAAGTAGACAATTTTCGCCTCGCCAGTCCTGGAAAAACGCATCCACACCTGACGTCGCAGGGTTTCAGAATCTTGAAAAATATTTTGGAACTTTTCTGTTGTAGTAAGAGGCAAAACAATCCACAGTATATGGCCCCCAAAGACCGTCTAGTGGCTGAAAAAACTCGGGGGCAAGTTCCCAATCGTCATAATCAATTATCTTGCTGAGGTAATCCGCCTTATCATTGAGAGATCGGGGCACCCACTGAATGTCCAAAACAATTCCCAATTTAAAGCAAAGCGAAAAAATATCAAAAGCTAACTTGTGAAGATTAAAGTGCATACTACCAACTTGCGCAATTCTTGCGGCCCCCTGGTTATCGGTAAACCACTTGACTCTTGAATTAGGCAGAAAAGAACTCAATGAACTAAGGACGAATTCGAACTGTATAGCTAACAATTCACGGTAAGTGGAACTCTCCTGACGTTCAGCCTCAGTAAACATCCTATGAGCACAAATATCTTTCCCGTCAATATGGCCAGCGCAAGCAACAGCACTTGCATCTGAATAAATAGAAACAAATGGAGTGACCGAATCTGACACCCTTCTAGTGTTAACGGAACGAAGATTGTTCTTCCAAAACTCAAGTTCAACTACACAGTATCTATCAAGCAAAAATACACTATCCCAATCTTGGGCGGCAGCCACAGACATCTGACAATGCCTGGTCATAATTCGAGCGAGGTTTCCTAAAACGGGACTCATAGATATGATATTTCCAACCGTTGGAAGTTTGGGTTCCATTGAATGGAAGCCAAACTTCTAGCTGATAACGCACGAGGTTGTAGGGCGCTGTCAATGTGGGACAAGGCCTTATCTATTCTTGACTCAGTAATGCTAATGTTTCCTTGAATCCCATCCCAAACAATACCAAGCCAAACAATAAATTGCACAGGAGCCCAAACTGACTTGTCGTCATTAGATATGAAGCCCGCCGCGGCAAGGTCTGATCTAAGAATTTTCGAATGAATTTGGCTCAACGACTCAGTAGACTCAACGTCAAAACCATCATCCAGGTAAACAACGGCACGTATTCCCTGAGATCTCCAATGCCATACTAAAGGTCTGAGCAACTTGGTGAAAATGTAAGGCGCCGAAGATAAACCAAACGGGAGAACTGTAAACATAAAGAAACTAGGTTCCCCATCAGACATCACTCAGCTAAAACCGAGGAATGGCTGGTGTTCTGGAAAAATATCGAAATGATGATATCCACTTTTGAGGTCAAATTTGGTGAAGTAGCTACCTTTCTCAAAATAGTCTAGCCCAACTCTCCAGTCCTCGAACTTGAATTTTTGCTTAAAAACGTGGTGATTGATGTACCTTAAATCCAAAATCAAACGTCTTTTCCCGCAACTTTGAACCGAAACAGAAAGCGGATTGATAACGTGGAGGCAACTCTTCGGAACTTGACAAACTCTTCCCGATGAAAGCAACTCAAGAATAGCTGAGTGAACGAACTCGGAATGTTCTAAAGCAGAACGGTTATTACTAAATTCTGCTGGAGGCGGAGAAACAAAACGGAATTTTGTAACCTTCCCTAATACAGTCGATGATAAAAGGTGGTGCGCCAATCTTCTCCCAAAACAGAACATGAGCTTTTAGTCTCCCCTTAACACCTGGCGGAACTGAACCAGGGACCAGTGAATCTGACTCTACCTCAAAAAAAGGCAAAAACAAATTTTCTACCTTAATGATATCTTCAAAACATCCGACCGCATCATCATGTTCAAATAGTTGACTGTCGCTCGTCTGGTCTGCGGGATTGCTCTCCAGATGTACTGCCTGAGCCAAGTCTGGTTGTGTTTCTGTAATTCCCGAATCCAGGACCGTCGCTGATCCTCCCGCAAGTTGAACTCCAGTGACCTCTCTTTCCGCATCTGAAGCAGATGTCTGCTGGAGAAGGCATTCTACAGCCTGAAAAACGAAAAAACAAAGAACGCACGGCCGAAAACCTGCACTGAAGAAAAAATAAAAACGTAGAAAAAATAAAAACAAACAAGAAATCTACAAGCACCGTTGAGTAGTGTCGCACTTGATGAATATAAACCTATTCACTCCTTATATATATTCCAACTGGAGTCTCGAGAGACTCCACGTGCTAACACAAGATGTGTTAGCATAAATCACATGCATGCTCACGCTGAACTTCCGAAGGAAAATACATTTTCCTTCTCAGACGCTCTTTGCAATTTTCCAGTTTCACTTGACGATTGCGAGTAATCCCGACGAAGGATTTTCAATCTTGTGGTCAAGGTACGTTTTAAAACGTTCGAAAACGTCCTCCGTAGCAGTCTCTTTAGGTTTCTTCGAAGTTTCGGGACTCGAGGGCATCTCAAACACGATGAAACAAACAAGAAATCTGCAAGCACCGTTGAGTAGTGTCGCACTTGATTCACTCCTTATATATATTCCAACTGGAGTCTCGAGAGACTCCACGTGCTAACACAAGATGTGTTAGCATAAATCACATGCATGCTCACGCTGAACTTCCGAAGGAAAATACAAGTTCTATTTTTGACACTCTCCTCACACACGGCATTCAAGGGGAGAACATTACTTCAAATTAGATGTGTTTTAAAATTCTTAAAAAAAAGCTCGTTACCTTTAAAATTAAGGTGAAGTCGACCTCTGTTGAGTCCGTTGTACGTGATATTTTGATGACGAATTAGTTTCCACTCGTTTTGATGACAGAACTTTATTAAATGCTTGTTCGCTGTGTTGACTGCTTGATTAACTAATTAATTAACTAATCCAGCTGAATTGATTCAGACGCCGTACTAAATGTGCACCAACACGCGCTCTCCATCCATTCCAGCCCATCATTGGTGTTCTTATATCCTCTGCACTTAGGTACCGTTAATTTGTTACGAGGAAGGGATGGGCTGGTGGGATTTGGGGGGGGGGGGGGGGTATCGCAAAAAAATAGGGAAAAGCCGTAATACTTTGAAATGGCACGTTTTACCAGAAGCCCATCAATGAAATCGCGGCTTCAAGGGGAGGCATGTGAGAAAAAAAATTGGCAAGCTGAGCGGGGGGGGGGGGGGGGGTAAAAAATTGGCGGCTGATCTCCCTGCATTCCTTTAACCAAGCTCAGGCTGCAACGGAACTATGTGTGATGCAATTTACTCTGAGTGCAGTGACCGGCTAATTTTATTCTGCGGTATGCAACTTTTGCTGACACTTGGGGAAATATCCTGACGGTTAACCTGTTCATTTGTTAGCTTATGCTACCAAGATACTTTAAGTGCCATTGGCAGCATTCTCGTATACCAAAAATCTAGCCTTTCTTCCAAGGCTTTTCCATGGTCCACGTTTCGCTACCCAATAGGAACACAGACAGGAAAAGGTGTCCTTTCATTCTTCTGTTCAAGTTTGATTTCCGAACTCTCACCATTTTATGAGATGCTGCTCTAATGAGTACCTTTCGTATCTCAATATCTTTGCTGTCCAGAACTGTGATTCTGTCCACCCAGGTACTTAGCATTACCAACTATGTTGATTGTAATTTATTCTTGGCTTTTAAACAGCCAACACTCTGATTGAATATACAAACCAACTTTACCATAATCGATCTCCGGAGAACTATGAACTTCTGAGGCTTGCTCAATTTCTTAAGAAATCAGGGCTAACTCGTCGAGTTTTTCTCTGTAATGATGATAGGAAGTTAACGACGACTTCATCTTCTGGCTACTAAATACCCCAGTTTTTCCCATCCCCCCTGCCACCCATTGCCTGCTTCACGAAATAGTCAAGGAGTATTGTGAAAAGGAAATATGCAAGATGTCTTTATGTATGACAACTGCTACTGTATCAAAAACGTCTGCGTAGCCATCTGGTCACCACTCTTGGTGTCGTCTTTTGAATCTATAGCCAATTGCTTTAACCAACTTCTCCCGGACATCATAAGCTCTCAGAATCTCTATCATTCTGCCCCAATGTTTATTGTCACAGGTTTTCTTGAAGTCCACAAAAACATCACGCTCTTTAGCCGTTGTTTCGCTTTGCCCCTTCTACTAGTCTCTTCACTTCTAAGAAGAGAACTGTGGTATATCTTCCTGGCCTGAGTCCATTTTAATTGAGTCGCAACTTAAGGTTAATCTTTGGACGCATTCTGTCATTCTGTTAACAGCGCACGATTCGTCAAATTTGCAGCAAGAACAGGCAAAGCAACTTTTGGGTAGTTGACAGTGATACTTAAGTCACCTGATTTCAGGTGAAAAGGTTCTTCATCACTTAAATATCAATCACCAGCTTTTCACCTTCCAAAAGCTTATTCATATACCAACATATATATAACACGGTTCACGCAAAACCTCACAAAGCTAGTTTTTGGTTTTTCCTATCAGGGCTAAGTCCTCAATCATTGTATTCATCTTATCATTAAATCATCACTATTATTATTCCTATTATCATCATTATTTTTATCATCATCACCATTATTATTATCATAAATATTAATCTCATTATTATTATCATTATTAGTGATGTCATTAAATTTACAGCACTTAAGCTCTAAAGATGCACATTCTTCTTTCTATGTGCTTACATACTTCACCAAATAAATCAAATGATATTCAATCTGAATTACTTAATTTTGTTTATATTGCTTGGCTGTTATTGATGTCTAACTTGAACTAGTAATGACAGTGCAAACTTCACAAACCTAGAAAAGAAGAACATGTCAATACTAAAAATTGTAAAAGTGTTTTAGTTTTCTAAAAATGTTGGCCTGCTTCAACTTTCTTACCCAAGGGATAGGGGATGGGGGAATTGGTGCTTTTAGACCGAGATCTGTGTCAAATCCCCCACCTTTCCCCAGGACCCAGGGGGTGGGGCTACCAATTTACTGGTCCATTACCCAATTTGAAACGACAGCTGCATTACGACTTAAATTGCATTAAGGAACTTTCCATTAACTAACTAAAATACCGTCCTTTTGAGTTACCGGACTGAAATAATCTCCTGGTTGTGTACTTTTATCTAAAACCAGCACTGCGAGCGATTCCGTACACCATCGCGCGCCGCGCATACAAAATGTAATACTTACTGGAGCGTATATAAATTCAAAGCGCACGAAAATTACAGAGGAATTAACCTTAGTACAAGCTTACCTTGAAGGGGTTTTGATTCTCACTTCTTTGGAATATCATTTTTTTGAGTTCCGTTTGAAATGTCCATGCTCTATGTTCTACTCGTGGCTTACTTCAAAGTAGCCGGTTCCCAATGCTTTCGATAAATCAGTCCATATATCGGCTTATCCGCCATATTTCCTCTTAAAATGAGTGCCGAGATGCTACCACCAAACAGTTTTGAGCAGTCCCCAGTTGCTCCTGTTAGATTTCCATAAATCGAAATCAACAGTCCGAAAACCAAAGTAGAACATTATGCCAAAAATGAGATGATGAGGCCCCTTTTTGATATTCTCGGAAGTGTTCGAGAAACCATCATTTATGTCCCTTAACTAGCTTACGTAAAGCATCTTCTAGCGCAGTCAGAAGAGTCTGTTGGCATTAAGACTTCTAAAGGCTTCATTCGCTGCATGCTTCGGCCATTTTAGAGCTTTATTTTCACTTGGCACCCTCGCCTTATGCTAAAAGCCTAGATCTAGTCCTTCTCGCCGTTCAGAAGAAATTTATTGACCCCCTTCGCAACGTCCCTTATTGAATTTTCCGCGCGAAAATACACACTTGTAAAACCATATCTGAAAAGTTAGGAAGTTGTGAACGTGAATATGCAAAACAAGGTTTGGTCTCGGAACCAGAATCACGCTATGCATCAGAAGTTCTGGAAAGAAGCCGCTCTTTCCTTTAAAAATAAACTTTCTCTTGGTCAGGGAATGGCATAAAACAAGAGCCCATCACCTCACCTGCATAAAATGATTTCTGAGAAAGCCACGCAAGCTTCCTTGGGCAGCTGGTATGTATTTCTGTTGGAAGGTGCAATCAAGGCCAAGGTGTTTTGCTTTACGAAAAAGAGGAAGAGAAGAGGGATGAAATCAACAAGAATTTATCATAGATTGCTTGGTTAATAGTAAACCCCTAGAAGACAACAAACGGCACGGCTAAGATAGAATTAAACATGAGATAATAAACGGTGGAATGCCTTTCCCCGGGATTAGTGTGGTCAGCCATGTTGTTCCTTCCTGAGAAAAACACGAGCCCGCAATGCACTTACACATTATGTGCATACAAGGAAAGGGATAAGTACTTGGTGTAGGTACTCACATAGTAAGGACACTACAGTAAGCATGGGCTAGGGATTATTAACACTGAAGTACGACTAAGGATGGGTACGGCTAGAGTACAGATGAGGTAAAGCGTGGCGACTATATTTATAACGCTGACCACTCTTTTAATGGGTGAACCTCTCAAACGACAGCCTGCACCAAGGAGTTACCAGGAAAGGAAGGAAAATCGCTGACAGTAAGCGTGTCAGCAATAACAACAGCTGGCTGTATTTAGAATTGTTCGCCATGCTGCAAGTTACTTTCAGTCTTTAAATTTAGTTGGAATACGTTACCATACTGCTTCACATACATTTGTGAAAGCTATAGAATTCTAAGCTGAATTGTAATTAAGAAACTTTTGCTCGGTTTATTTGCTGAGAGCTTTTCCTATACCTGTTGTAAGCATACCTGTTGTAGCATATTAGAGAACTGGCACGAGTTAAGGAGTGCGCATGTGTAAAAGAAAAGGAGTGAATAGCACGATGGCGAACATGTGAGCTAAGTTGCGTTAAGAAGATTAAATCCAAACCATCCTGTTGTTGTTACCCTTGAGGTGTTATTACACTGGCGACGAGGATCTCCGTAAAAGTGTACTCGACAATTCTGCGAAGGAATTAATCCGGGATTATGGCAGATGGCAGCAAAAACTACATTTCAAAATTCGATTGCTTCACCGAACCGGCAACGCTGGGAACTCGATGGAAAAGATGGCTTAATGCTTTTGAGTTGTACGCAGATGGAAAGGGACTTATAATCCAAGAAGATAAAGATGACAATAAACAACGACGACGGGCACTTCTGCTACACTTCGCTGGCCCTGACGTCCAGGATATATTTTCCACTCTACCGGACACCGGAACAGCCAAAGATTACGAAAAAGCAGTGACCGCGCTCAACAACTATTTTGTCCCTAAAGTTAATACTGCATATGCACGGCATACGTTTCGACAACTCACACAAAAGCCTGGTGAAACCGTACAACAGTTCGTTACAAGGTTGAGAAGTGCATCGAAAGATTGTGGGTATGGAACAGATACAGACAACCACATACGTGACGAGATACTGACGAAATGTACGTCTAGCTATCTCAGAAGAAAATTACTGGAGAAAGGAGAAACACTCACCCTCGCTCGAACACTAGAAATCGCGAACCAGTGCGAGAAAATTGAAGCCCAGATGATCGGATTAGGCGAAAAGGAGAGTGTAAACAGAGTCACCGACAAAGGAAGGAGAGACCGGTCATTCAAGAAAAAGGAGAAGAGAGAAAAACCACCCGACAAGTCAACGGGAGGACAATGTTACCGCTGTGGAAATACAGGACATTATGGTCGAGATCCCAAGTGCCCAGCCCGTGGAAAAACGTGTAGGAAATGTGGAGGAAAGGATCACTTTCAACGAGCTTGCAAGTCAATGGACACTGGAGCTAATGGTGAAGGTCAAGTAAACCAAGTCCAGGGAAACTGTGAGTATGCATTCCATGTGAGTGGTGATAATGCATCAACAGTCAGTGTGTCAATTGGTGGGGTGAACCTGGATATGCTTGTTGACTCTGGGGCCACCAGTAACATTATTGGTGAAGAGACATGGGAGAAGCTCAAGGCACAGGGGATAAAGTGTACCTCAAGTGCAGCCCCCAGTGGGAAGACAGTTATATGCCTATGCCTCTGACAAACCCCTTTCAATCAAGGGAAGTTTCACCTGTGATGTTACAGCTGGTTGTGGGGTGACCCAAGCAGAATTTCTTGTCATTAAAGGAAAGGGAATACCACTACTGGGTAGAGATACAGCCATAGCACTAGGAACATTGAAAGTTGGAATAGATGTAGCCACTGTTAGTGAGAAAGAAATCCAAACCCAGTACCCAGAAGTTTTCAGTGGGGTGGGGAGGCTGAAGTCCCGTCAAGTAACCCTCCACGTGGACCCCAATGTCAAGCCCATTGCTCAGCCCCCGAGACGGATACCATTCAACATCCGCGATCAGGTGTCCACAAAGATCAAAGAACTGTTGGATAATGACATTATTGAACCAGTAGAAGGCCCAACCCCTTGGGTAAACCCAGTCGTTGTTGTTCCAAAAGCTGGGGGAGACATACGTCTATGTATTGACATGAGGAGGGCAAACGAAGCTATAATCCGTACCCGGTATAACATCCCCACTGTTGATGAACTGCTACAGAATATGAACGGCTCCAAAATCCTCAGCAAATTAGACCTCAGATGGGGATATCATCAGTTGGAACTGTCACCCGAATCGCGGGGAATCACGACCTTTGCAACCCATGAGGGACTGTACCAGTACAAGAGGCTACTGTTTGGCGTAAGCTCTGCTAGTGAGATATATCAACATGAGATCTCAGCAGCATTGGCAGGCATTGAAGGTGCCGACAATATCTCCGATGATATAATAGTGCACGCCCCAGACCAAAACACCCATGACAAGCGACTCCGTGAAGTCCTACAACGTTTGCATGACAGTAACTTGACCCTGAATGCAGAGAAGTGTGTGTTCAATATGGACAGACTCGTATTCATGGGGATGCTGTTATCAGAAAAGGGTGTTGGCCCAACAGAAGAGCGTGTACAAGCTATTTTGGAAACAAGGGAGCCTGAGAATGTCACAGAGTTAAGAAGCTTCCTTGGACTGGCCAATTACAGTAGCCGATTTATCCCACACTTTGCAACCCTTACTGAGCCACTACGAAGATTGACCAAGAAGGATGTGCCATATGTCTTTGGCCCAGAGCAGAAAACAGCCTTCCGGTCACTAAAAGAGAGCATGGCAAAGGCCGGTACATTAGCCTACTTTGACAAGATGGCACCTACCAAGATCATCGCTGATGCAAGCCCAGTTGGCTTGGGAGCTGTGTTACTACAAGAACAGGACGGGCAATGGACTCCTGTGTACTATGCAAGCCGAAGCCTAACACAGTGTGAACAAAAATACTCTCAGACCGAGAAAGAGGCACTGGCCCTGGTGTGGTCATGCGAGAGGCTTCATCCGTATATCTATGGCATCAGATTTGACCTGGAGACAGACCACAAGCCGCTTGAAGTTATCTATGGTCGGCGATCGAAACCTTGCGCCCAGATCGAGCGGTGGGTACTCCGTTTGCAGCCGTATGACTTCCATGTGGTATACGTACCTGGAAAGACAAACATCGCAGACCCCCTGTCGCGATTGCTGAACCAAAATCCAAAGCCTGACAGGCACGACCATGGTGCAGAGGAATATGTGAGATTCATTGCTGTCAAGGCAACACCGAATGCATTGTCTACACGAGAGATAGAAGAAGCCTCAGCGGCTGACGAGGAGCTGATCCAAGTCAGAAGAGCTATTCAGACAGGCCGTTTTGACAACTGCAAGCAGTATGGTGTGGTGTCAGGTGAACTGTGTGTCATAGGCCAGCTAGTTCTTCGCGGGACACGAATCGTCATACCCAGCAAGTTACGCCCCCAGGTCCTAGCACTGGCACACGAGGGACACCTTGGCATTGTTGGGACAAAACAGAATCTTAGAACGAAGGTGTGGTGGCCGGGAGTTGATAAGGCTGCAGAACGACACTGCAAAGGATGTCATGGTTGCCAGTTAGTGGCGCGACCAGATCCACCGGAACCACTAAGACCAACGAGACTTCCAGATGGTCCATGGCAGGACGTCGCCTGTGATTTGTTAGGACCTCTACCATCAGGACACTCCCTCCTGGTAACAGTTGACTATTACAGTCGCTACTACGAAGTAAGCATCTTACAGTCGACAACCACAGAGAAGATAATTGACCACCTAGATGAAATCTTCAGCCAATTCGGATTCCCTACGGCTCTGAAGTCAGACAATGGTCCCCAATTTATATCAGAAGAGTTCAGACATTACTGTGAACAGAATGGCATCACACAGCAGAGAGTCACAGCTAAATGGGCCCAAGCTAACGGCGAAGTTGAGCGACAAAACAGGTCGATCATGAAACGCCTTAAGATCGCCCAGGCTGAGGGACAACCTTGGAAAGCTGAGTTGAGGAAATACTTGAGATCATACCGAAGTCTGCCATACACGACGACCGGGAGGAGCCCGGCGGAATTATCATTCAACCGAAAAATGAGAGGGAAAATCCCAGACCTGAGCATGAGTCACGTGTATGATCAAGAAGTCTTTGACAGAGACGCAGAACAGAAGGCAACAACCAAGGCCTATGCTGACACCCATCGTGCAGCCCGCCCCTCTACGATTGACGTGGGAGATCAAGTGCTGATGAAGCAGGACAAACATAACAAATTGACTACCACTTTTAACCCAGTACCACACACAGTGATAAGCAAGAATTGGAATAGTACAGTCGTACAGAGCCCCAGTGGTGCACAATATTCCAGAAATACCAGCCACATCAAGAAATACACTCCAGATATCTCAGAGCAGGAGAAGGAGGTGGATATGATGGCAGAGGACAGAATGATGGAAGACACAAAAGACACAATGGAAGCCAATCTAGAAGGGCCTGAACCGGAACAGAGGCCACAGAGAGCGAAGACAAGGCCAAAACGATTCGACGACTACATCATGGGATAACTCATGAACTTTGATCCATGCATAACCTTGTTTTCAGATTTAGCTTTAAGTCATTTGAACCCTAGATCTCAATCCCTACAAAGGGGGAGATGTAGCATATTAGAGAACTGGCACGAGTTAAGGAGTGCGCATGTGTAAAAGAAAAGGAGTGAATAGCACGATGACGAACATGTGAGCTAAGTTGCGTTAAGAAGATTAAATCCAAACCATCCTGTTGTTGTTACCCTTGAGGTGTTATTACACCTGTACTATTGAAAAAGCTATTTCATCATTCTAAGCACTTAAATAGAGGTGCTTTTCAAAGTAGCTAATTGATTCGTTCTTAAGTTTCGTCGTAAAATTTCGGGTAATGGGCTCCTGGTTTAGTCCTTTACACTTCTGCGGTAAACAATTAAAACCTGTTGGAGCAAACCTACGTGTGTTACCGTCTTGTCCGTTTTGAAATTACTGGTCGAGGTAGATGCCATACCAAGGAATCTTGACGATTTCCATTAGGGAGCAAGCAAGTTTCTCAGAGTGTTTAAGAATTTCAGGATTCTAGCCAACCATCCCCACCTCCGTCCCTAAACTGGACATTCTAACAGTTGGCACTGAGTTTCCATTGGTACACTACAGTGTATCAGAGTGATTGATGGTTAGTAGAAGTTCATCGCCTTCTTTCACTTGTTCATGCAACGTGACGGCATTTTTGGAGGTAAGGGCTGCGTGTAGTTTTTGTTTTTGGTGGTTAGACAAGGTAGGCTTGAATGGATTAAACGTTGCAGCCATTATATCAATAATTACAGGATAATCTTAAGAGAGCTACAAACTCTCTCTTCTGCTGCAGAACAGCAGGAAGTCCTTATTTGGGGAACGTGGTCTACATAGTGTAATCATTAGCGCTGGCGACTTCGTTGAGGCTGTAGTAGAGCCGAATCATGTGCTTGTTAACCATCGCTCATCTTCTTTATAGCCAATCTAACGTCAAAATAGGTAATTGTGTTAGACCTTTTGCAGTTTGAAAGCAGGAATTTGGCGCCGGAATTTTCTTTCTTCTTATTCATCGCCTAAAATGCGCTATTTGAATTTTCCATCGTAGTTTACATCTGAGTTTAAGTGGTTCCTGTACTCAAGGTGACAGGAAGACGGCAAGAAATTCTTCTCAGATCAAAGCGTGGAACATGCAAGGGTTCTGTGTCAGGGTCTTCTGCTCCTTCTCTTGCTGGAAGAAGACAAATACGTTATTCGTTTTTTAAAAACACTGGGGATTATCTTCCACCATGCTCTCGCATTCCCTGGCATCGAGCTGATTTGCAGCATTTCTCAGTTTTTAATTAGCGCACGTCTTTTGGTTGCACAAAGTTCCCTTTCTCCCACTTCATACCTTCGACGGTAAAATTTATATAAGAAGGCCACATTTTTGGCCATCTTGGAATGTGATTTTAAATTCTAGCATTCAGTATTGGGGAGAGAAGGCTGTCTTTCTACTCATCGAAGAATGAGTATCTGTAACGGTTGAATGGCATAAGCCCTTTTACTGTTTTAATAGAGTGCGTGCAGAAGCAACTCCCATCCTGGGGTCTCGTCCCTGGAGTCGCGTTGACCAGTATGCAGATACCAAGACTTGTTTCTTGCAACACTACATAAGTAATAATGAGGGGTCCAGCGGACTTATAGATAAGGAACGCCAAATAAAACAAAGCAAGAGATTCCTAATGCTCTTTTGTTGCCACGCAGAGGTCTCAGAAAAGCAAACTTTTTTATTTTCTAAGAGCCAATGTCGGAAAATATCGAGAATTTCAAATCAGTTCCAAAAATTCGAATTTTGGCTGATACCACCCAAACATCCCTTTGGGGGAACTATTTCAAGAAACGATATTAAGAAATCCCCAAGCGCTTTACATTTTGAGAATTTTAGAAAAGTTCCAAAATTCGCAAAAAATACATTTTTTAATTCGGGAAACGGGTGCAAATTTCAACATATTTCAACGAAACAGTACAAGCGCGCAAAAGCTCCTATTGACTTGATATTACTCATGTATTTAGCAGACATCCACGGCTTTAAGACCCCGTAAAAAGGTTTTGCGAAATAACTATTTTAATATAGTTTCTGGCTTTTATTGTGTGCGCTCTGATTGTGTGTTGTTTTGGTAGTCAAAATAACGCCCAACTTCAACCGTCAAAAGTCGATCCTGGTATGTCACAAATTGAAAAAACTACTATACCAAACAAAAGATCTGTTATTTTTTTAATTACACCTGAAGTTTTAGCTCTGCGAATTTAAACACGTGCGAGTAATAAAATTTCAACTTGTGCCCCCCAAGTCGCCTGTCCGCGACAAGAACGGGAATGTAAACAAAGGAAAACATATGCAAATCGAGGAGAAAATCATGCGGAAGTTATGACTTACCCCTCAAAGCGCAAAAAATTGATGGAATTCTGTTACCTTAACAGGTATTTCTATCTGAGAGACTAATAAAACGAAATTATCCGTCCAATAATAATAAAAAAGCTATAAAAAGGGCTGGAGGGCTAGTGTCATGAAGTCGCCTCGGATGCATCGGAACTCGTGTGTATGGTTCCGGATGTAAAAAGCTTCTAAAGAAGCTTTCAAAATGCACCATGGAGCAAGCAAACAATGTCAGTAAAAATAGACTGATATTTTGAGGTATGATAGAAATGAACCATTGTAAGTTTATTTTTACAAGTGACCTTTAAAATTAAATAAAATGACAGATGAGGGCCGGCCATCGACAGTTCCATTTTAAATGGTCCGTCCCTTGGCTATCGTACTCAATGTTAAGTCCAAAAAACCGAAACAAGATTCAACAAAATAAAACATATATTACAATAATCTTTAAAAAGTATAATGCTAACTTAAGAATTAGATTTCGCGCATCGCAAAGTTTTAGTTATGTAAATATCAGGAATGTTTACTTACTGATCTTAGGTCGTGTTACATGCTCCAAGTTCCACAGGAGAAGAGTAAACCCTCCGTCTTGTTTATACATTTCATAAAAAAGACTAACTTATTTGTTTACTAGAACTATATATAGATAGGGAGTTAATAATCCTCCCATAAACACAGAAAACGAAGGAGCCAAATTCATCTCGTTGGCAAGACACCGACACCCTCTTCTAAAACCTGCTGATAGCCAAGTTTTGCAAGATCCATAAGAGTGTGTTTTTCCAAGGACCGTATGCATTTCTCAGAGGATAGATGTTTCGTTAATGCCGAGATTTGGATCTGTGATACAGCGGGAAGTTCTGAATACAAGATGATGTTTTTGTTTATGAAAATTT
>OX453281.1:12956461-12998961 GCA_949710005.1 Ricordea florida
TTCTTACTCTACTACTGCAAGCAATACAAAAATCGTCTTCATAGGCTTTCCATCAGAGGTGGTAGTAATCAAAACAGCTCCAAACAATACCATTTCTTCTTAAAGGCTTAGAATCTAGTGCAGTCATTTGTCTAGAAAGTTTGTGTGGAAAATCATTATTGAAAGCATAGGGCATTTAGGAAACTTGAAACACTTGTTACTACATACAGCACACTTGCAATGAATATATGAGAAAGATCATAAACATTTTGGCATTACAAAATTTATTTTCTTCTTTATAAAGTTTTTCCAATGTAAAAAGTTAATTGCATGTTGTGGTTGTTATGAAATATTGATATTTGACATCATAAAAATAAAGTAAACAGCAGAAAGTAACAAAGTTAATATGTTATGTCTAACTTTTCAAATTAAGGCTTGAATTAACATTTCATTTGTGAAAAAAGGGCAGGGGTTCTAGATAGCAATATTATCAGGGGAGGGGGGTTCATTGCACTCTAAGGTAAAACTGACCCATTGTGAAAAGGCTATGAAACTTGTTGTCTCTACGCAATATTATTGAAACCTTTCAATCAGAGAATACATACATATATATATAGCAAAGAGAAATACTACTCAGAATTCAGTAATCACATTTGCTTTATTTTGAAATGATCGCATTGATCACTGATAATATTGCAGAACCAGTACTTTATAGTGACACAGGGTATATATTCTGTTGAAAATGTTTAACAGAACTGCCAGATCAAGAAAATTTACAATATTTTCACTGTTGCAATGACATCAGATCACATCGTTATAAATGATTGCTATAACAACTGCAACTCTCTGTGTTGGGAATTACTTCAAACTGGAAACGCTATCGTTTTATTATGAAAAATACCTATTTACATTCTCTTGTAATCTGTTGGTCATCTTCCGATTCCGTTTTTAGACTAATAGAATTATTTTCCAGAGATATCTCCAATCGTTGAAGTCGTTCTTACTCGGTGTCCCTTCTAAGTCGTTTTGCTAAATGTACTACGCCAATATATTTCGTTATGTAATCGTTCACTCATGTCCTGTATTTCTATCAATAACACATTCAAATTCAAAACTAACTTGATTGAATTCCTAGTCCTTTTCCCTGCTGTTTCGTTTGCCTTTTTCTGGAGCGATCAGTTGTTGTCTTGGCTGTTGTTATTCTCCCTGCTGTCGTTTCTCTATCCCGGCTTTGAGTCGTGCTTTCCCCGTGTTGATTTTCACGATATTCGAACTTACTCGGCGACGATCTTGTGCTCATATTTCTTGAATATCTCGGAGATCACCTTGCTGGGATGTACTTCCAGGACGAGTGAAATCGATTTCCACAAAATTTACATTACTTTCAAAAAGGCATCACCGAATAATGGCGGAAATTCAGCAGTTCTCAAGTGCGTTAAAATTGCCAGGTAACCTGGCCTGCGAACGGACACCTTTAAAATATAGATATATATATATATACATATATAAAAACTCTCGGCTCGATTTACTCGGGCTTGCGAGCCACGTGGTCTGACCGGAACCGACACGATTAGTAACCTCGCTACGCTCGGCCTTCGGCCTCGCTTCGCGAGGAATGACCTTCCCTTACACATTGGTAATGCTGAGCTGGATTTGTATGCAGACGATACTACTATATCGAAGTCAGCTGATTATAAAGAACTACATCAGCTAATAAAATCCTTGGAGGAATCTATTGTCAATGTTCAAGATTGGGCTGCTGGTAATAAGATGCCATTGAATGAAAAAAAGACAAAGTTTCTACTAATTACTGGGAAACGTCTAGCTTCTATGATTGGTGAACTGAGTCCACCAGTACCGCAAGACATTAAGCGAGTTTCAAGTACAAAGTTACTTGGTTTAGTTGTCGATGATAAACTTAGTTTTAATGAACATATTGATTACATTTGTGGAAAGCTTGCGAAACGTATTGGAATACTAAAGAGGATCAGAAACTGTTTGTCAGTTAATCAAAGGCAATTATACTATAACGCTATTATTAAGCCTGTTATGATGTATGGATCTATTACATGGTCTATTTGTAGTAAAGCAAATCAAACTAGGGTATTACAACTGCAAAAAAGGGCTGCAAGGGTGATTTTAGATTCCTCAAGACTATCACCGTCAGTTGAACTTTTTAATAAGTTGGGATGGCTTCCTTTCTATGAAGAAATTAAAGTGAATAAATGTAGTTTGACTTATAAACGTGTAAATGGTGAAGTTCCATCATATATTTTTGAAGCGTTAAAGTTGAATAGCCAAATGCATACTAGAAATACCAGACATGCAAATTTAAACTTGATTTGCCCTAAGGTTAACAGGAAAACTGAGGGTGGCAAAATGTTCTCTGTTACAGTGGCTCAACTTTGGAATAGTTTATCATTAAATTTAAGAAGGCAGGCATCGGCTAGCTTGTTTAGAAAGAAATTTGACAAGTTGTTATTAGATGAACAAAAATTTTTAGTACATTTTTGTCCGTGATTTGCAATGCATTAGCTTTTATATACTTTTTTAGGTCTGTATTATTACGTATTTAGTCGATTTTTAGGTGTTTATAAATTTTAATCTGTATTTCGTGAGGGCTACAAGTTTGTTAGTACTTTTGTACTATTATGTACTACCCTCATTAAATAAAGCCGTTACTTACTTACTTACTTACTTACTATTAAAACTACAACTTAGAATGTGATAAGCTTTTTGAACTATCCAATAACAGATTGGTATTTGAATTAGTGTAAATAGGAGTTTTTTAAACCAATCATAATCGAGTGGAAAGCGATTAGGTCTGAAATAATACGTGTGATTTCAAATATCGATTTGAAATCACAAGTATAATTTCAGACCAAAATTGCACAACTTGAAGGTCAATTACGATTCAGAGCCTAAGATAGTGCGGTTCATGAATAAATCATACTGCTTTGGGCCAATCAAATTGCAGGGATCAGCTGTGATTTCAAAGTGGATGAAATAAACGATGTTATGACGTTACCTTGAGTGTAACTGAAGAACATCAAGTGTAAGATATGCGAGTAGTAGACGGACACCCCTCCTCCTGCAACTTGACCATTTGAATCTTCAAGATCAGGATGAACAACTGGAAGCGTATTTGTCAAATAAAATGGGCCATTTACAGCACTGCTATTAACATCCATGGGTTGCAGGTATATCTGCCCTCCTGACGACATCAGTAACATATTATTACTATCACCGTCGTCGAAGATAAAACTCACATCTCTGATTTTGCCGGTTGGCAGCAAAAAGTAATACAGGGGACTTAGTGCATCATGGGAGAGGTCATATATCTGAAAGAAAAAAAAACAACAGGCTTAAGATTTGCACAACTTGTCGAATCTACAACTTTAGAACTCAGTACTACGGATTTACTTAATTCAAGGCTTGGGCTTAAAGAGAACGGCCTCCCATAAACTACTATTTATTTTTTTTTGCAACTTTTATTTTTCTTCTTCGCCGGGCAATTTATCTATTATTGTGGGGTAGTTTCTAAATAAACTGGCGGTGCTTCGGTAGGGAATTGAAACACTAAAAATTTGGATAATCAAACAAGTTCATAAAGTAATTTGTACCACCGTAAGGTAAAAGAGGGGATGCTGACGTTTCGAGCATTAGCCCTTCATCATATTGTTGCCTGAAAATCACAAAATCATTTCTGCTAGCTTTTTAAAAGAAGTCTTTCTTATATAACTTCAATTACTACAGATGGTGCTGTGAGGTTGACCTTAAACGTTAGAATGAAGACCTTATATGTTAGCAAACTGGTCTTAAATAACATAAATCAGGCCAAACCTTTACGAAGTCAGCTGTCACTAAGGCAAGCTGGGTTTGCGATCCTGGAAGCCATACAGCTTTAATAATGAAGTTGCCAGTTTCAAGTTGAGGGTGCAGTGCGAGATGGTCCATCACCGAGCCAGAGCTGCTGAAAGTTAGCACATGACAGTCCTTCAATCCACAAACAGCTAGGAAGTCTTCATTACAGGAGTTTCCAGATATTGATAGTACTGTGAAAGGCACTTGGGCTGTTGCAAGACGTGTCAGAGTCAGTTTCCTTTTGCTGGAGTCTGCTTGCTTCAGTAGGGTAGAAAGCTGTAACACTGTGATCTGAAGACAAAATGGAGCTTTATTTAGAACGGAAACACTGCATCCTTTTAAAGAATTGCTACTGCAAACCTGCAAAATGGTGTCTGGTTATTCCATTGAATAAGTTTCATGCACACCTTGCCCTTTTCATGGCTAACAGCCAGATGTTGTCTCCTTCCTTTGGGTGACGCCAAACAGCACATGGCCACACGGCGCAACACATGAGCCCCAATCAACTGTCTAATGGCTTGGCCTTGTTCTCCGCTGAACGTCATGCGTACATTCTCGAACGCTCCTTCCTGTGATCCTAAAGTTGGAACCTGTAGAATACGACATGAACAGGCACAAGAGTTAAAAATATCAAATCGTGCCTGAACCTTTCCCAAAAGCGCGGCAGCTTAACGCTGCAAAATAAGTTCAAACAGCATCATCATCCTCAGTAGGCAATCATTGATTCTGGATTCGAATAGAATAAAGAAATGATAACATCTGTGGAGGGACGAAAAAAAATCATCCACTCGAAGCCAAATTCAAGGCCTACTCTGAAACCTTAAGTCGCCAACTTCCTTGTAGCTACGATTGCATCACAAAGAAGCTTGCATTCATCAAAGTAATATCTTGAAAAAATACCATAACCACTGGCTCACAGATGACGAGGATGACGTACTCCATCCATTTTCTACGGAGTATTGTGTTTATGCCGTAGATTTCTTCTTGTCAGAAAGAGGGCAACGTGTTTCCATTCCCGGTGCCCTCTCTGACAGTCTTCCTCTTGACTGGGGCGTTCCACAAGGGTCCTGTCTTGGTCCCTTGTTGTATATCATCTACTCTTCGAAGCTATTTATTTAATTATTGCACCCGGCAACAGTTATCTAAAGTTAATATTTCTTCGATCACCGTGGGAAACTCTATAATGAAATCGTCAGTTGTTAGGAACCTTGGCTCGTACATTGATGACAAGCTGTCAATGAACTCCCACATTAACAAAGGCTGTAATGCATCATTTTACTATCTCTACAACATTAGGCGGATAAGAAAATACCTATCGCGTGACTCCTCAGAAACTTTGATCCACGCGTTTTGTCTCCAGCCGATTAGATTACTGTAACAGTTTACTCTATGGATTGCCACAGGTGCAAATCGATAAAAATACAAAGAGTTCAAAATGCAGCTGCAAGGCTTATTTTTAAGAAACCTAAGTTTTGCCATATAACACCAGTCTTATTTCACCTTCACTGGCTTCCCATCAAGTATCGCATTGAGTTTAAGATTTTACTTTTGACTTTTGAAGCTATTCACGGCATGGCGCCCAATTATATTTGCAAATTGATCGGCCGAAGGAAATCAACAGGATATTCCCTCAGATCCAGCAAAAAAAGTTATGCTTGAGGTTCCAAGCGGCAAGATACTCCCAACAGCCTACCAAGTGAAATATCCAGCCTTGAATCTCTGTCAAATTTTAAATGCCATGTGAAAACAAATCTTTTTAAACAAGCTTTTAATTTGTAGTATAATATTTGTTTCATTTATTTTATTATTTATCATTTATCATTTTAATTCATTTTTTAATCTTTCTATACTGTACCTGCTAGTAAATTTTATTCATTTTAGTCTTCCTTTTTAACTTACTGTAAAGCGCATTTAATTATTATTTCTGTGCACAACCTTTGCGAATTCCAGAACGCACAAAAATAGGCGTGAATTTCCACCCCACCAAGAGTAGAGTTCTCACATCACTGCACCACGTCAAGGAATAAAGTGTCGTTTATAATAATACAGGAATAAGGCACTGGAATGAAGCGCGCTCTGATTGGCTAAAAGGATATGTTTAATCAGAGACGAGAGCAGGGTTTAAAAAATTCCAGTACACTTCAGAAATATCGACGTACTCCCCTTGGCTATTGCTCTTAAGTTTCCTTTGAGTTAAGGATTCTATCATTTTTTTAAGACATGAACGAAATTCCCATGGGATAAGTATCTAAATTCTCTTTTACTATTTCAGCTTTATCCGCTAAACTTTAAGTCCTCTTCAACTTACTACGGTTTGTTTTGAGCTAAAAGGTAAACAGCCTTTGAATCGAATTCAATGAACAAAGATGCCACTACAAAGGCGTCTGTTTCTAACAGAAAAAGCAGTCCGTCCGCGCAATTCAACTTTCACACCCTGAATTAGGCATTAGGCATAAGGCAATTACACTTTTCCCCAAATCTGAGCACCTCACCTATGTTTGAAGAATATACAAATAAGATTAAAAAATTCTCGCCCATAGCGCTGTCTTGCTTTGAACCTGAACTTTGAACTTGACGTTTGGTGAATTTGAGGTCTCTCGCCGACCGATGGAAGCTTTCGTTCCTGGTTTAGACGCTCTTTCTCCAATTTTTTTCTTTTCTCCTTTATATTTTTGCTACTTTGCAAATGATCATTCATGTGAACCTATTAATAGTACAAAATGACTAAAAACTAATGTTACTTTGATGCATCAACCTCCTAACGAAACATCAACAAAAAAACAACTCTTAGGATTAGAAAAAGTAGCTGTACCTTAATTTATGCATTGCCAATTCTTACGTCTCCTAGCAGTTAATAATAATAATAATAATAATAATAATAATAATAATAATAATAATAATAATAATAATAATAATAATAGTAATAATAACCTTGACCAAGATCTTGCAAGATGCGAAAGCTGGATATACATTAGGAGATGTCAAAATAAATCATTTTTTCTTTATGGATGACTTGAAGGTTTATGGCAAGGATAAAGCAGAGATTGAAAGCCTTGTATCGACGGTACAGTTGATTAGCCAAGATATAGGAATGGAATTTGGGGTAAAGAAATGTGGTGTTGTGGTACTGAAGCGGGGGAAGTTGTGTAAAAGTGAGGGTATTAAATTGATAAATGGACAGACGATAAAGGAAGCTGATGAAGAAGGTTACAAGTATCTGGGCATTCTAGAGCTGGACAAGTTTAAGGAAAGGGAAATGAAAGAAATATTTCGAACAGAGTACTTAAGGCGGTTTAAACTTGTCATGAAATCTCAGCTCAATGGCAAGAACAAGATCAAAGCAGTAAATACTTGGGCTGTGTCGCTCATGAGGTAGGGAGCAGGAACAATTAATTGGAATAAGGAGGAACTTCAGGAAATAGATAGGAAGTCTAGAAAAATCATGACAATGAATAAGGAACTACACCCTAGAAGTGATGTTGCCAGAATATACTTACCCAGAAAGAAGGGAGGAAGAGGCTTGATCAGTTGCGAGTGCTGCGTCAGGAGGGAAGAGAACAACTTGAGTTGGTATGTAAGGAATAGTGAAGAGGTATTACTCAGGAAAGTTGGAGATAGTAATGTAGTCAACATCTCAGACGCTGTGGACCCAAAGAAGTTCAAAGTGAATGAAGTAAAGGAGACGGAGAATGAATGGAAGTGGAAAAGAATGCATGGGCAGTATGTGAGAGAAAAGGAAGGTATTGATTGGGATAGAACTTAGCAGTGGATTGCTAAAGGAGATTTGAAAGGATGTACTGAGGCCCTGATATGCAGCGCTCAGGAACAATCTTTGAGAACAAATTATACGAGATTTCATATTGATCACACAGCAGAATCCCCTTTGTGTAGAATGTGCGGTAGTAAGGGAGAAACGGTGGCCCATGTGGTGAGTGAATGCAGTAAGTTGGCGCAGACAGAATATAAAGGCAGGCATGATAACGTGGCACGGTATATCCACTGGCAACTTTGTGGTAAATGTGGATTGGAAAGAGCTAATTGCTGGTATGAACAGAAACCGGAGGGAGTGGTGGAGAGTGAAAATTTCAAAATACTGTGGGACTTCACAATCCATTGTGATCGGAAAATCGAGGCCAGAAGACCAAACATTGTCTTTATCGATAAGGAGAGAGAGGTTGTTGTGATTGATGTTGCCATCCCAGGTGATGACAGGGTGAAAGAGAAGGAACTTGAGAAGGTAGAGAAATACCAACTATTGAAAGATGAAATTGCAAGAGTCTGGTGCATGCGAAAAGTCATCGTAGTGCCTGTTGTCATTGGGGCTCTTGGAGCCGTATCAGTCAACTTTAAGGAGTACATGAAGCGAATCGACGTGAACGTGAGGCCGGAAGTTATCCAGAAAACAGCATTGTTGGGGACAGCAAAGATACTAAGGAAACTACTGACTCTGTAAAAAAGAAGGAAAAGAGAGTCCTGGGACCTGTGGTGACTTGTTGTAACCCGCTCCAAAGGACTATATACCAGGCCGAACATCCTAGTTTAGCTTGAGTCTACAAGGAATGAACATAATAATAATAATGATGATGATAATGACCTTTATTTGAGTGTCAACTGTATCTAGCACTTTCGTACTAATTGGGGACACTTTAAAGCACAAATTAAATCAAATTAAATCAAATCAAATCTTGGTTTTTGTGGAGAGGGGAAAACCGAAGAACCTGGAGAAAAACCTCTCGGAGCAGAGCAGAGAACCAACAAACTCAGACAACATACGACGCCGGGGACGGGGATCGAACCCGGGCCACATTGGTGGAAGGCGAGCGCTCTCACCACTGCGCCAACCCTGCTCCCCAACACTGCACCAACCCTGCTCCCCAACACTGCACCAACCCTGCTCCCCAACACTGCACCAACCCTGCTCCCCAACACTGCACCAACCCTGCTCCCCCTGTTTGAATAAGTCATTCTTCTATTTCATAACCAAGAGTAACTTAACTTTCCCACCTAATTCTCCTTTTTAACTCGTGGATACGCGAAGCGTACTTGCGAGTTTTTGTGGGCACTCCAATATGCAAATTGTCACTCACTCACTCACTCACTCACTCCAGTGTAGACACTGTTCGTAATTAGTCGGATAGAACTCGGGAGCACCGATATGAAGACGACAATTGTCGTCACCGAAGTCTACTGATCAAAATTCACGTTGAAAGCGTATCGTACCGGTGGCAGAGTTTGTAATGATTTTGTAGCTTAACAGAACGATTAGCGAGGCCCTGTTAGGGGTAAATTCCGACAAGCGACATGGCCTTGAAACAGCGACATGAAGGAGCTGAAATGGCGACGAACGACGAGCCGCTCACGGGAAATTACGACAGCGACCTTCAACCTTCCGAAATTGCGACGTGAAAAGGTTTGAAACTCAGACACGCGACATAAAGAACCTCACTAACACGGCCTCATTAGCGGTCTTACTAAAATCAAAAGGAGTTTAAATGTTTCCAATTAGGACAATGGCCAACTTGGAGACTGAATTTTATGAGCCTTACACTCGGCCAGGCGCTAAACGTGACAAGATGATAACTATTCGCTCTTCCGACGTTGACCGCCCCCAAGATTACAAGCAGTATATGAATTTCAGTTGGCTCAAAAGTGATTTTAAGATGAGAAAATCTCTTGCTAATGTAGTAAGCTTTGATGAGAACTCATAGAGCGAAATAAGCACTTGAATGAGAACTTACATGAGCGAAATGAGCACTTGTTATTGAACGAAACGACTCTGACTGAAAACAGAATAAATTGACGAATCCATGATGTGAAACCGAAGAACTTCAGTGGCCAACCAGGATAAGAAACATCGCATGGAGGACTCTTCTACTGATTTAAGTGTTAGTACTAACAGGAATGGAGTTGGAGAAGTATTGGGACGGTCAAGAAGTATGTCAACGTTTATCATTAAGTATGGAGGCGCATGCCATGGCGGAGAACCATGAAGATTACAATGTAAGAAAGTCATTAAAGGGTTCGAAAAGAGTAAGTCATGTAGAAAATATATTAAGCGTTATATTATATACAATACACCACAAGCCGTTACAATGAAAAGTTTTCTGTCTATTGATTTCCGAATTTACCTTAAAGTGAACTGGATTGCGTTGAAGTAGACATGTTGGAAAAGTACGCTTACATGTTTTGCTTACTGTTGTGTGACTCATCATATTTACATTATAAAAACAAGAAGTTATAAGGATAAAAACAAAGATGTATTGCTGTATTAATGATGGCAAGTGTGATTCAGCCTTTTAAGTGCAATCCTGAATATATATAGACTTGCTGTGATCAGTTGTGGTATAGATCATCAGTTACAAAGTGTGATGATAAAAAATACACTAAGTCAGTGCACCAAAAGTTTACAAGCTGTATTCATAACTGATAAAACTAGTGTACAAAATATGGAATGGGTTTCGCCAACCTGCCATTCAAACCTACATGTAAGCAATGGGAAGTTGCCAATCTGTTCTGAGTGTTGTCCAATACACGTGTGTCTGTTCTAAGGCTACCAAAGTGTGATTTCCTGTGAAACCAGAATGCCTAAATAGAGGTGGAGAATTATCTCTAATGATAGCAATGTTCTTAATGTACCAGCTGATGTGAATTCAGTTTTTAACACTCTACCTACACCTATAAATGAATTTTATTTAATAAGCAATTCTTATCAAATTGAAAAGAAAATTAAGTCACAAGCACCATTATAAGTTTTAAAGTGTTAGACCAAGAAAGTGTTGAAACCAATGAACTCTTTTAAAATGAGCATATACTGATAAGTCGAGGAGAAGTGGCTGATTAATATGTAAATAGCGTAGCTATAAATGAACACAATGATGGGAAATAGTTTCTAAACTCCAGGACTAAACAAATAGATGCACCTTATTCCAAGGAATCTATCGAAGGACATGCCAACAAAACGGAGCAATTGAAGCTATTATTACTGATTCTAAAAACGATGATATTGATGATGGATAGTGCGAAGTAGAGGACTGCCATTCAGGTGCTTTAGATACTTTTATTATAAGAACCAGATGTCACTGAAAATGTTGAAAAGATCATTAGTTTTGCTCCAGGTGAAGGAAACAGACTTTTAGTGGTATTTATGGACGAAGAATCTGAATGCGTATCATTTCCTGCAATTTACTAATGACAAACCAGAGCTGATAACCAAGAAAGAACAACATCTGTGCATTACAGTGCAGTATGCAAATGGATAAGATGGAAGAGTTGCCCAGTCGGTACCTAACATCTTGTACAAATTAAAAAAAATTGCAAATTCAGCAAATTCATAAGACTGCAAGTATTTCATATTTTCACATTATACCACTGATAACCTAAAATCAGATGATAATGTACATAAACTAATTCAACTTGATAAAGGATTGAGAGTCTTAAGGTTTTTAAGATCATCACTAACATAATTTGCGAGAATGCAAGAAAGACTTGTTTGGTACATGTATGATTCTTCAGCTGGGCAATCCTACATGGCTTTGTTCATTATCAGCTGCAGAATCAAGGTGGATATTTCTGTTGAATACATTGAATAGACTTGTAGACAACAAAAACTATAATGATGATAAAATTGACAATGTCATGGCAACAGAATTCAGACCTTATTCAGAAGGACCCTGCTACATGTGTTAGAAACTTTGAACACACAGACAGTGAGCAGCAGGATACCAGAACTACATTTGGTTTCGGTTCCATTTAATCCTGTACCCTTATGTTAAGTTATCAAATTTTTTAACAACTGTATGCTTTCCACCTGCCTTATAACTGATTGGCGTCATGTACTCACTGGATGTTTATTTCGAAAAGCTACTCAGCTCCCTGGTCGCTTTTATGTTGTGATTATAGATGATTAAAATTATCTTCAAGTTCATTCAATCACAACTATGAAAAAACACCTCGTTAAGTTTAAAATTATTTCTTTTTTCTCTGTTTTGTAAACATATCCACGAGTTCACCATAGTCCTACTTTGATTAATAATACCGTCAAATAAGGAAACTATTCTCCGAGTCTTCAGTATGCTGCCCCGTTAGAGGCGCTTTCCAATGTCAAGAATTTCAGATCGACTATCACGTATGGTATGTAAACGATGAGAACTCAACCGTCATTACACCACATGGATTAAAGAAGCTCAGTCAGTTAATCTCAGGGAACATATAGCAAATGGCTGTAATATTCTAACATACAATTCCATCACTTTGAGTCAAAGGATGACAAATAGAGAATTTCGTGAAGAGGGATTCACTAATCCATAGTACTTTTCTCGCATCTTGCCGGAAACGCGGGTATAAAATATGACTTTAAAGTCATATTCTATAACAAACTCCAGTAAAAACAGATTAAAAACTGACAAACTAAGCACATTCCGACACCTTCTCCGCAACATGAGATGCTGACCCTTTCGAAGTTTATAACAAATCAGTAAATTGGGAAATTTCCCCCATAATGCTGCGCGACCCAAGTGAGAACGCTATCTGTCTCAGGGAGTTCACCATCACGACACAAATATCTCTGATAAATTTATAAGTCACTTTAAAACTTTCACAGGTTTTATAGGTTCTTGTCTGCCTCCCAACTTCAACCTTTTATGTTGACAGAAGTTGCACTCTTATGTTTTTATCACAGTCACCTAAAACCGGGCACACTAAGTTAAATTCCAAAATAATTCCGCACAGTTTTGAAAGCTGTTTTAGTTATATTCTATCCTTTTATTGCGTTTGATCTATTTCTTCCTACTGAGAAGTACTTCAACAGGGCATTCAACAATGTGTCTCATTGACTCAACTAAAACATACATAACACAAAGCAAATGCCTCTAATCCATTAGGAAGTCTTTTCACTAAAAAAACATTAAAGAAAAGCTTTTTACAAACCATTAGCTGATCAGTTGTTTCAATAGCTTTCTCTGCTGTATGCAACTCCTTCAAGGAAACTCTGATGGCCCTAGATACTCCGGTTCCTCTACTGGCTGGGGAAGCAGCATCAGGTGCAATCAGCCATTGCAGAAGATCCAGAGCAGTAGTGGCAACTGATGAATTCTCCATCTTCTTTACTAGTTCCAGCTTTTGTTTCTTTGTGAACAAAAACATTGGGATTATAATTAATCACCAAAATAGAGCTTTTTAATAATTTACACAATTTAACATGGTGGGTGATTTTATCTCCCTCCGGAGTATTGCCACCTAGTCCATATAAAAATACCTTATTTCCATTCTGGTATTACTCTCACGTCATATCTGTTGCTGAATTATGTCCCTTGACTGTTTTATTTCATCAGCCATTTGAAAACCTTTTTTCAATGACATGGATAAGGGACCGTTCATTTTTTACGAGGGAGGGGGGGGGGGGGGGTCTGGTGTGATTGGGGAAGCACCATTTAAAAATTGCATGACCCCCCATCCCAATTTCTAAAAAACACTGAGAGCTGTTTATCAGAGAGCACAAATCAAAAGAAAGAGAAGTCAATTTCGGATTAAAACATAACAAAAGTATTGCTAGAATATTTTACGTGATCCCCTACGTGATCCCCTTTTCCCTAATTTGTTTGGGATGGCCCACCTCTGAAGCAGTTTATTCGCATGCCCCCCCCCCCCCCCCCTCCAGTTCTATAATTTATTCAGACAACTGACGCAAAACAAAGGACACAAAGCATTCTTTACAATATACCTAACCCTGACTGACAAAGAAAATGGATAAATTATATTACACCGGGCATGACCCATTCGACGGCCACCTCCATTAAGCGGCCGCAGCCAAAAGCGAACTAAATTTAGCAACGCTTCAGTAAGCCATTTATTGACAATCAGACTGTTGTTTACTTGAAAGCTGTTGTTTTAAAGTATTACTGGATGCTATGATAGGCATTTTGACTGCTGTTACATACAGCTATAATTAAAAGACTATTTGCTCAACATCACTCACCTTAACGGAATCAAAAGCCTACTTCATGAACTTCCGCTTAAAACAATTTCTCGTAGAAAGAATGTAAAGACTTTGAAATATGACATTTTTATGGGCGCGGTCATAATGATGTCGCAACACATTTCCTTATTCGGCGGAATCTTCAGCCAAAATATCCACACAATTAAGTCCTACAAAAATGTGGTAGTGCGCCAGAATTACGATAACCCTGAGTAATTTTACGTCGCAAAATCATACTTCGCTCATCCATAAATTTCACGGTGTTTTAATTTACAAGAACCATTGACGTACTGCCAAGGAAATTTTCGCATGTCTATATAGTTCCTTAACCCAAGTTTCAGGGATTTTTGATGAATCTACAAGTTGAAGTTTTAATTTGAAGACTCTTACTTTAAATTCTTTGAAAATAGATCCTGAAATGAGAGGGAAGTGGCTTTTGGAAACAAATCCTAAACTGAATTCCATGGCAGCCATATTGCTGATGTCTTCGATAATTATTTTAGGCGGTAAAACGGACACCAAACATGTATTTTTTTATGTCCATGTGGCAAGTGTACCCAACGACGGTTTCCTCCTAAATGGATTGAAAACACTTTTTAGGCTATCTGGAGTACTTCAGATCTCTGGAAATGCATTCAAAGCGGCGCTATAAAATTTGTATCTGTTCGGTCGTCCTAGGGCAACTCGAGTGTATTCGAAATTACAAGGTCCTCAGTATTATTTTCCCGAAAACACAGAAATTTTTACGAAAGTAAGAATTTTTCTGATTTCTTTCTCAATCGAATTTTTAAATCTGAAAATTCTAGGTTTCCTTTTTCTAAGAAAAACAGGCTAACTTGAGGACTGAAATGCGAAAAATCGTAAAGAATTTACTAGATATGCTACGAAAATTGTACATGAATGGAACGGTCATCTAGAAATTTTTAGCCTTCCTCAAGCTATAGAAAATTCTAGGCTATTTTTGCTTCTCTAACAGATATTTCACAGAAAACAGTCGTCGGGCGCCCCTGATGTGATGGCCTGTATTTTTCGCACGAAAGCAAATAGAAAAACAGTGGCAAACATTAACGCCTCTTCATAACAACGCCACCTCGAAGCCAGTGTTCACAGCCAAAAACCACTCCAAGAAGAGCAGAGTGGGAAAAGCAAAATGTCAAGAATAAGAAAATAGATATCAAAGAAGGCTGACGAGAATTAATCTAATTTGGAAAGGTTGATTAACGCAGGCCGGACTACCGAATAATGTGCACTGATTTCTGTCCAGTGTTCTTTACCAACAGAAATCCCGATGGTTAATCTTTCAAGAGTGAAAAAGAAGTCGAAGGGAACATATATATGAAATAAAAAAATAACATAAAGCAAAATGTTTCAGTGCTGGTAATGACGAGAGTGAAGATAGCTATTTAACAGGCGATCAGATAAATTACTATAGGTCTGGTTTGAATGGTACATTCAAACCTGTGCATGGTATTTGGTGGTATTACAGTGCGACATTTCGAACCAAGGCCACTCAAAGAAATTTTCAGACAAATTATCTAATCGCGATCGAGTATCTAAGCAATTGAATCTCCACAAATATTTTATATTTCGCTTAAAATGCCTATCATTTGCTCAATAACTGTACAAAATATATCAAGATTGAAAGAGAATCATCTTGGTCGGTAGAAACTCGCCACAAATCATTACAGACAATAACAGACAATCCATTCTGGATGGCCTTGGTTCGAGTAGTCAAACTGTAATACCACCCAATTATAACCTCCGACAACGGAGTTGGACGGAGGTTATGTTTTCACCGGCGTTTGTTTGTTTGTTTGTTTGTATGTTAGCAGCCTAGCGTCCACATCGCTCAACCAATCATAACCAATCTTGGTCAAAACATTGGCTATGGTCTAACCTAGAACTGATTTAATTTTCGGATATCTAGGTCAAAGGTCAAGTTAAAGGTCACAGAAAAACGATTTTCACTGCCCTTGGGTGCAGTCACTCAACCGGAACAGAGCTGTTTCCATGAGCCCTACTCACTGCCCCTTGGGTATAATCACTCAACCGGATTATTTCCCGGTAGTATGCTGTAGCGCTCTCAAAATGGTGGGCGCTGGCGGATTGCGCTCTCAGAGTGCTCTTGTTCGAATATATTTCGAAGTTGAGCACAGAACGCCCATTGTGCAGCCAGACCGCTAAGCTTAAAATGGGATGGTAAACAACTGAGTAACTCTTCTTACTTCAAGCTGCTTTGCTAAAACCTCCAATGATTTGTACGTGAGACCCCCAGCTTCCTCGGGACTGTCTGCAACTCCTGAACAAACGGAGCTGCCTGATGCTCCAGGTGGTCCTACTTGAGCTATCGAAGAGGGTATCCTGTTGTTGGAGCAATCTTGACCACCTCCTTGAGCCTCATCTATATCTCCCATCGCCAACGGTGCGGACGATACTCTGCAATGGCTGTCAGTAGCCCCACTTGCTGGACGCTTTGCCAAAGCCTGTTTAAAAAAAACCACCGGCGAAAAAGGTGAACTTGTAAATAGTCGTCCCACGATTTATGAATTTAAACTAGATCTCCGCATCATGAACACCCACTAAGTGCAAGCACCTTGTTACTTTATCAACACGCCTACTAGATACACCTTTAAGACGGACACTAATGGTTGCACGAACAACAAACGCCCCTAGCAAAGGTACTACCAGCTGAGCGCGATTTCTTTACTTAACTATCACAAGAAATTTCCCATCCTTTAGGATGAAATAGTAAACTGCACTCTGCCTCGAGAGAAACTGTCGTTACTTCCGTTCAGGTTGTCGAAAAGTCAGTCAACATCAATAACAGTTCTTTTCGGAACTACCATACATACAACAACTGAAAATCCTAGGCTCGAACCGTTTACAGTTTTCCACGGTACTCCCTCGACCCTGGGAGAGCAGGGCACGAGAGAACGAGCCCACATGTGTGACAACCGTTGAAGAGAATTACTACTGCGATAGTGAGAGAAAAAGGGTGTTACAGTAACACGTGCATCAGTTGCAATAACAATTTGCGATCTTTGCATGGGCTTCGGTATTATGGAGAACAAAACTTACCAAACAACTACCATCTTCCTTTGCTCCACAGTCACAGAAGAAAGAGCCGCATTTGGCGTAAGTGACGTCATGGTCTTTATGGCAAACCTTGGCGCACACGGTGCACACACCCACTCCATCATTCATCTTGCATGTGTGACAGTGGTACCAGTGCTGGTTCATAAACTCCTTTTGTGTTACAGTGAAGGTACACAGTTTGTTGCATAATGAGTCTTCATCCTGCAAAAATAAATTCAGATAGAAATTAATACGCAGGTTAAGCTAAGCATAAAAACGAAGCTTCTAATACAAGACAGCCCCAATATTGCTGGGAGAAAATTGAATCAAGACGGAACTAACCCTTATCCCATGGAATTACTGCAATTCTTTAGTTCTGTCACTTATAATTCGCTGTTTACATATTTAGAGGTTATTATCGATTAAATCCTAGAACTACCGTGCGCATGAAAGAAGACTGAATAGGACAATAAACTTTCCAAAATATATGTCAAGATAAATGTTATACATGCCCACTGTATTTGTATTGTGATATATTAAGCACACTGCTTTGAACGTCTTCTATAAGTGTTTCTAAGATACGCATTAATTAATTAAGAGATTTCTATAGCGCATTTTCCTAACGCCCAAATGCGCTTTACAGTGTCAAATAAATTATAATCTATACACTAAAAACTACAAATAAAGCAATATAGAAAACCTAAGAATCAAAAAAGTCAAAAGTCTAAGTCCTAAAAATATAGGTCTTAAGCTTAGCTTTAAAACAGGGACAGATGCGCTGCTTTTAATCTCAAATGGAAGGGAATTCCAGAGATAAGGCGTGCATACTGAGAAAGCCCTAAAGCCAATCAATTTGAGTTCGGGCGTTGGCTGCTCCAACAGAAATTGGTCAGCAGACCTAAGAGCTCGCCGGCCTAGGAACATAAGGAGTAATGAGCTCAGTCAGGTACATCGGAAGCACACCATGGAGTAAGGAAGTAAGAAAGTAAACACTTTAAGTAATGGTCCGGCTAAAAGGTAGGCAGGCGTACGGCCAAACGTATTGAAAAGGTGCGAACAGTTAATTGTTAATTCCAATTAAATCGCCTCATCTCACTGGCTAATACCAAAAAAGCCCCGAAAAAAACAATGAAAAATAAAAAAAAACGTCATTTTTAAACCTTGTCATTTCCATACCCCTATTTTCTGTCTTTCGACCAAATTTGGCTTTTGCTCCGTGCGCCAATTAGCACCAGAAAATTAACTGACACTCGTGCCGAGCGCTATTGTTTTTCTGCCTGCTTTTTAGCCGGACCATTACTTAATTATAACACTAAATAGCTAAAAGCTAATAAAATCGTGGTACTCAAAATTTAGAAAAAAAAAATTACAGAATTCCAATATTAAAAAAAAACTAGATTATCTAATCTCAAAAATCTATAAAAATTAAATACTAGATTAAATTAATATCAAGCTAAATACTACAGTTACTTAGACTAAGCTATTCTAAAGATACGTTATTCCAAAGTTTGCAAGCTCTAAGGAATTTCCACCTTCTGTCACGCGTATACACTTAGGACAAACTAAGTTAAATTTAGCATACATAATATTTCAAGAATGGACTTGAATATTAAAAGTAAAATGTTTGATTAAATAATTAGGTAAGGTATCCTGAGAAAGTTTGAAAACTAGAGAACTACTTATCTTATTTTCTTCATAAAAAGGACTCAAATAATTGTACAGATGGCGAATCTCTATCGGCAGACAGAATAACTCTAGCCGCTCTTTTTTGCAGCTCAAAGGTATACAATAAAATCTTAAAGACAATACGCTTACGGACCGGGAGCCAATGTAGCTCAATAACGTGACATGGGTAAAGGTTACTTGCAGCGTCTTGGTTAGTGTGAATTTAATATAAGGAAAGAAAAGAGTAAGAAAAAGAGAGCTTACACAAGGATTGCAGCCCGCACCTTGTGGTTGAGAAGGTAGTTCTCTACTTACAAAGCTACACAAAACTAGTCATGGGATGGAGTTGAAAATTAGTTTATTTTCAAAGCACTTTTAAGCCATTCGGTGCTGTATTTGTTGACGAAGTTAAAGCAACTCATTTGCTTTATGAAGTGTTACTTGCCACCTCGCTTCCGGAGAATGCTTGTCAAATAAATTTACATTCGTCTTTATTACATGGCTGGTTCCGCGAGCGGGCAAGATGAGGCAAATCCTGAGTTCTGATTGGCTACCCCGCTAAAGAGTTCCCGTCTTATTCCCCAAAACAGATTAAAATGGCCATATAGTAAATCCTTTGTGTAGCAGGCGGCTCCCCTTAAAATAAATCATAGCCCAACAACAAAAGATTCGACGTAATTAATATGATTCTTGGGCCTACTCTACAAAACGATGCATGCGAGGTGTTGATTTTTTTCTCTTTGTCATTATCGTTATCATTACTAGTACTATGTTTTCTACCTTTATCCAACCAAGCAGTTACCATTTACATATAGGCCATTGCTCTCATTGTTGTACATAACAACACAATTTCAACACATTTTCTTACTCAAGGTGCTCCATTTACTTCATCGAAAAAAGGCATTGGGGGCGAAGGGTCTAATTGTTTTTGTACCACCAAACTAGTCGGACAGAAAAGGCAATAGTAAAGTCAGCAAATGCCAATTGAAGAAATATTTATATGAGAATAAAACGAAAGAAAGCGTCTCGAATTTCCCTAATAGTCCTCTAGTAGCGCAGCCAATCAGATTGCGGTTTTTGCATTAGTCCACTAGTTGGGTTATACTAATAACTGATACCCGATTGCAATTACTGTTATGGACACAAATGGACACGGCCGAAATTAAATTAAAGATGTAACGAACCTTATTCACTAGACTGCAAAATTTAGAGGAAGCATTGAGAGGAAGCATTACTTAAGACTAGTTTCTTGTTAAACAGCATTAATCGTGGAGAGTTGCTGCGATTTTAATATGCCTGGGTAGTTGATAGGTGGCAGATTTTATAGCTTATTTCTTCTTACTGTATAACTTTGTTTATAGACCGAATAAAAAAAGGGGAAAGGTTGGATTCCTTCAACAGAAACGTTTTTGGATTGCTTACAGACTCTTCACCGGAATCCTCATCCTCCCCAGTCATGTCTTCCATCCAGTCAGATTCTATCTCCTGCATGACACCATCACTCTCCATATTGCACACGGATGGGGAAGGAGGGCAGTCCCTTTCTGAGGAACATTTAAGTGCTAACATCACTTCTGCGAGATAGCGCACAAGGGGGTCGGCTACTTCCATGACTCCGTTTTCCTTTCCACTTCGCACACTTGCCTCTGTAAGGAGCTTACTTTTGCTACAGTGATGAGAAGGAAACACCGCATAATAATCATTCTAATGACTGCTTCCAATAACCCTATTTTTCTGTGATCGAGGACACAGAAAGAATGTCATGTATTGAAAAGTACTGGGAGGTAATACTGCCGGTTTTATTGTATACCAAAATGAAAAACGGGGATTCCTCTAGCTTCCTCACTTACTTTGGACACATTTTGAAACGCGTGCTGGGCCAGTGGTTAATCATGTGCACGTAACAATTGTAACTAAAATAAAGAAATCATTTCTTTGCCTATGTTTTCCAAGTCCTCACTGTATTGAAATTGCCCAACTGTATTGAAATTGCCCAACTGCATTGCAGGGTAATTACAAGGTAAGAACTGGAGCGGAGGAGGAGAGACACGGGGAAACAAGGCGTCGGTGACCACCAAAAGTGACCAGGCAAATAAGATGCACATGAAATACCTGTTACCGGGCTCTTATCGAAGCATAATTACGAGAGTTCTTAAGGATTAATACTTTATGGAAGAATTTCCTTGTCACCACCCTGTAAGTATGTCTACATTTAATGTTCATCAGGAAAAACAAGAGGCGACTTAACCCTAACCCTAACAGATATGCTGTGCGGAATTAGCTCATTTCATAAAAAAGCAGTCCGTTATGCCTAAACATAGATGCTGTGTTTTCAAAAATAACTTCGTCTTGTGGAGAAACACGCTCGATCACATTAAAGTGAAAAAAGAAAAATACGAATAAGTTTGCTGTAGGGGTGTACGGAAGGGCAGACGGACGGACAAGAGTTATGCAATATACAAAACGAAAATGTTAGGTAAGGGGCTCGCCCGCGCCTTCAGCACACGCAAGAGTTCAGCTATTTTTCCACAAAACTTTGCTTTCAAGTTCAACTTACATTTGTAATTTAGCTTTCCAGTTATTGAGTCGGGCATCAGTTGAGCTCGGCAACTGAGGTAACGTGATGTACAACTGACATAAAACAATCGTTTTATCAACATACCATATTTCCAGCCACGAAATAACAGCAGTAAAAAGTTTCTCATGGCGAGATCCATCACCAACACCAGCGAGAATAGCAGCGGTGTTCATCAGGTCACCAAATTTGGAACCGACATTTATCCACTCACCAGGGACTGGCGGCAAGAGCTGAAGTCCCAGGGGAATGAGCGACTCCAAAAGTAAGTCAGACAGCGTTTCGCCTACAGGGCTACAACAAAAATCACGATTCATAATTTCATAAAATACTTTTACTTTTCCGCCAACATCGTCAAACAACAAAATCACCAACTGAAATGAATCGAAATACTAAATCCTGGCTGTATTTGTAATCTCTTTCTTCCTATGTCTTAGCACTTCGCCTTTTTCCAACAACTTTAACAAGCGCACTAATGACATTTTTGTAGATAAGTTTAACACTTAAGAACCTATTGGAGCAGTTTTGTGATCTCAAAATTAGCTTTAAGACAACTTTTCTTACCACAACCCTCTTTTCTTTGAGACTACGCATAAGCCCATATTCTCATAGCGAGTTAACATAAGATTCTGTATTTCTCCGAGATATTTCAAGTTTGCCTGTTTTAACCTATCTTTTACAGTCAGTTCCTACTTGTTGAACGTAAAGCTAACTTGTGTACTAATATTTCTATGCTTGTTTATTCGCAATAACATTGGGCTGGGGAAAATCGGATTTTCTGGGTTAAAGGTCAATGTACGCAAATATATGGTGGCTCTTGCTTCAGCTCAACAAACCTTTCCATAGTAATTTCACCTAGAAGACCGAATCAGGTTCCCTTGTACATTTGCGATACTAGAACACTTCAATTGACTGGAGTCAATAAAACAAAACGTTTACTAGCGGTATTGTTTAAGAGTTGGAAAATAATAGCTACACATATAAATACCACTTGCTAACGTTCTATTGAAGTGACCCAAGGTGATCATGTGCTATATTACTGTATTAAATTCAATGAAATTTTAAGTCTGAATTTAATGTGTAGCATTGCGGCTCAATTATTGCTGATAAATTATGATGAATACAAAGCAACGGTTTTTTTTCTCAGTCCCTAAATTAAACGCATCCCAATTTGCTTATACTTTTCTTGCAACAAATCGACTTCATTTAAGAAAATAGGACTTTCATTAATCAATCACTGGATTCATATCAATTATCGCGAAAAAGAGGTAAACATGGCCAGAAATCGCGGACATTTGAGCCCGCACATCGATACGCGGCTTTCTCCACAATAACAGAAAAAAACTAGTATGGCGGCCCATGAAGCGTTCTATTTTGCGAGATCGATTATGAACAACTGCATTGTCTTTTATCCGTGGTTAAATTTACAGCGATCAAAAGCCTTCAGGACGTCTAAAATTGTTTTCGATAATGAAATCCTTCACTCGATCGCACGAATGAAATTCCCGCCATCCCGCGCCGGAAGTAAAAATACCCTCTATTTAGAGCGCTGACCTACAACACTGTTTAGCGTCTGTCCCCAGTTCTCAACGGAGTTTTGAAGCCTGGTTTCATAGCTTTCCTTTGATACCAAACATGGCGGTTAAACTGAGAGAATGTTGTGAAGAACGGAGGTTCTTTTTCGTGTAACATCGAGTAACCATTAGCGGACTTCACGGTTGAATGCCTCTACTTTTATAGTTTTATATTCTTGGGTTTTCATCGCCGAAATGGACGCTGTTAATCGTGTCCAAACTACCTGAAAATCACTGTGTTTCTGTGACACGATGTTAACTTTGAGGAATGAACTTGGAAAAATCAATCGGGCGGATGGGAACGTGGCGAGCTGCGGTGAAAGATTGCTACTTTACGTATTTCCTACATGAAATAGAAGGGTTAAGAGAGCGAAAGTGGAGCTAAAATCATGCCTAAAAAGGACGCTGTTAATGGTCTGGTTTAGAAATGACTTTCATACAGTTGGATTACGGATACTTTCTCCTAATAGATTCAGACTTGGAAACCGTTGCAGGTACGCCAGGAGTTATTCTATCCTCAAATTTAATTTTTACTCCATACATTCTTTTGTAAATTTAATCGCCATGTTTTGCTTCAGTAATGTAGAAAGCCGCTGCCGTTACGCGGGCGCTGCATCCGCGATTTCTGGCCATGACCCCGAAATACAACCAAACTTACGAAATACAGCGAGTTCAGACTCTTCATGTTTTTTATGTACCTACAACGGGGTCCAAAATTGAATAACAATTTTTGCAAACAAAAATTAAAATTAAGTTCTAAAGTTCCACAATGCTACAGAGCCAATGGTGAGGATTTTGCGTAATTACAAAGTGTGCCCAAGAACCTGTCTTAAATAGACCTTCATCGAGCCTAAAGAGCCTGCACCAAAAGAACAAAAGAGCGACTCCGTTTACTTTATCCCGTGCAACGACTGTAATTAGGAATACATCAGACAACCTTTGCTAAGTTCTTAAAACAACACTAAAAAGCAGCACAAAAAAAGAAAGAAAGAAAACTCTGCTTTTAATAGTGGAACACTTGTGCCAACGCAATCATAGGATTGGATGGAATAGTTCTTGCCGGAATTATCACCACTAATGTTGCATGACAATAGTGTTTATAATCCATTAAACCGTAACAGTAGGGACCAGCATAGCGTCAAACTGTGTGTGATCGAGCACCTGGTTGCATTGTGAACATATTTTTTTTCCATTTTTCTCAATCGAAATCCCAAAAATAAAGCCTCGCAAAATACTGTCTACCGAAATAGCAAATCCAACGCACCTTTTTGCAATCGAACCGTTGGCCACCCAGTTGACTGGCATTAGGGAACTTAAGCACCAGACGTTTTCTAAGGGGCGACGGCAACCGGAAGTCAAATTTACTTCCGATCCACGTTTCCCGCCGACAGGGTCAGCCGTCGCGACTCTGAGCCGACTTTGTTTTGCTTATTTTTACGTCGCCTGTAAAACGTGCGTTTCGCTTTTATGATTTTCCTACTCTTATATCATTTTGCCTGCAATTTTTTGTACTTAGTAATACTTAAAATATTATTCTATCGTTTTGGCGTTTGTACGAGCGATTATCAAGTATTTACAGTCATTTCAGTTCTGAACTTTTTAGCCTCTAGCGTGAAGACGACTACCCCAAAAAAACCTGTAATGGAATGGACAGATGACCATGACATTCTCCTGTTGCGTGAAATGATTGCTAGCAAATTGTTATCAGTTCAAGAAAGGCAGTCCAGACCGTGGCTTAATCTGGGAGTCGATCCAGGAAAGATTGAACACGCTCGATAATCCAAAATTTATGATAAAGGACAAGAGCTGAGTCAGGGACCGATGGAATCTGCTTCAAGCCATGTTTAAACGCATGCAACGAGAAGAGCTAAAGGCCAGTGGAATTGATTGTGAGTTATCCAAAAAGGATGCGCCCACAGAAGAGTTATGTCAGAAAGAAGATAGCTTTTCCGCCAAAGTCAGGTGAAAAAGAGGCAGCTGAAGAAATCAGAAAGAAAGCCATGAAACTGGTCTTCCAAATTGGCTGATCATATTTGAATAACGGCAAGGATAAGAAAACCTTCTCAGGAGCATGTATAAACCTTCAATTCTGTCACAGATTATTCTTTATGGACAATCAGATGTTCATTGGTAGTTGAAGAACGTTTGCCAGCACTGGGATGCCAAACATTCGGTTTCATCAATGTTTTCAAGATCAAATCTTGTCGCATACGAACTGTGCGGAAAATCAGGATTCCTGGAACGGCTGCTCTTCCACGAGACCAAGAATCCTTCATCAGAAATTATTTCTCCATCATACGCTAGTAACAGCATCTCTCTTGTTTCACGAAAAGACAGTTTTCATAGAGGTTTTCTCAAGCTTTCGAGACAGGTTTCGAAAGGGTTGCCGTCGCAAAAATACCTCTCTGCTTAAGTTTGGATTTTGGCGGGAACGACGGCGCCCTCTTACCCAGGCTCGCTCGTTTGTAGACGTCGCCGTCGCCCCAAAAAAGGCTGCTGCTTAAGTTCCCTATTGTGGCCGACGCAACGGGCAGGATTGCATTCGTTACTGAGTGGACCAATACAATTGTCACTTACCTTGACGCACTAGTTATGTGTGTAACGAATGTCTGCAATAACAGTCGGTTGTCAGCCATCTTCCCAGTGTTTTCCTTGTCCTCTTCAACCCCTAATATAATTCTCTTAAGCCAACACTCAAGTCTTGAAGGGTCCTGCTGGCAGAGTTCTGAGAAGGAGGAACACACAGACCTGATGCTGGAGTTGACAGGTGTCTCGGCTGTTTGAGGAAAAAAAATAATAATTAAGCAGTTTGATGATGGCGAGTGAACAAATTGTTTCAACTACGTACTATTTCTTTACTGACCCATATTACTACACAGAATACGAGCCATCCGGCAAAACAACATTCAACAAATACAAATTCTAATAAACAAATTCTAAGAAACAAGTAAGCTGAAACGGAATGAGCATGATGAGAGAGAGGAAAACCTTCAAATGATTTGAACTGGTGCTCATATGAAGGGCTAGGGGTAAGGAAAAAATACTGATATGTATAACAAAATATTTTCAAAGGTAAAGCCAAACGAAACACGTTAATAGTAAGTTTACACTGGAAAAGGACAATGACATCAATTCATGATCGTAACTAGAACACCACACGGGTGACTACGAGTATATGAGTCACATACGACTACATATAGTTAACATACGTCGACATACGGCTATACACGGGTAACATACCACTACATACGGTAACATACGACAACATGCAAATCACGCACGGGTAACAAACGAGTACATACAAGTAGATACAAACACCACCCTAATTGGTCTAAACACAAGCGGGTTTTGTAAAAAAAAAAAATAAAGAAATAAAGCGACACAGGATTCACGCAAGTTCACCCCTGAAATGATAGGGATTGTGCGTCCAAGTCTTTTGTTTAATACTCTTGCTAAAAATACGTTCAAGAAAACGAAAATAGAGAGATATTCGCACAGCCAAGGTAATTCTACATCCAGATGGAGCGGGATGGGGGAAGCATCAAAATTCGCGTAGCTAGACTAAAGAAAATCGTATGCAAAAGTATGAATAATCGTATGTTACTGGAGTGTACTCGAACCGTGATAGGGTGCGTGGATTTTCAGCTAGGGTTTATTTCTTTCTTTATATCTTATATCTCCCATGTATTTAATTCTCGACATCCTTCTCCGACAAAGACAAATACCCTAATAATGTTCCTAATTCATAAAAAAAAAATCATCACATCGTTTTTAAAGTATATCACATTTGTAGAGGTTAATCCAATAAACGCCAAAGAGCAATTCATCCCTGAAGAAACGACATCAAAAGCAAACACCGTGACCTGTTTGGTCAAACCTATTACATCAACGAGAAAAGTTGTTTGATCACAAATTGAACACTGAGAAGAGAGCTTAAAAACAGCATGTAGTCGTATATTTTCGGCAATTTCAAGGTGTGATCAAACACATGAATTGAGTGCTTGATAAAACTTCTCGAGCAAAATGATTAAGAGTAAGAAATTAAAGATGCGAAAACAAGCCGTGATTGGTCCTGTTTCCAATCACGTAAAGCTTTCTATAGTTTTCAATAACTTTTCTGCCTAGGTATTTAAATATCTTATTCATCTCTACTTTTGGAAGACGAAGAGGTTTGCGTAAACCTGATAACTAAACTCACCAAGCTGCAAAATGCGAATGGCAAGTTTCAGTGTCCTATTAACATATCCAAGAGAGAGTCTCTTGTTTGCGGAGAGCAAAATCACTTTACACAGCTCCTTCCCGTCGGAATAAAATGGATCCCAAAGAGTACGATCAGCCACCCTGTCTAACAAGGAATCTATATACTTGAGACAATCCACAAGTACCTCTTCACCGACATCAGACCTATGAAGAAAAGAAAAGATTTTCCTTTACATTTCTAAATTTTGTGCTACAATGTAGTTCTCTAATGAACAGCAAAAGATGTAATAATAACAATAATAATAATAAACGCCATCAGCACGAGGAGTAACGCTTTTTAAAGCTCCCGCTTTTCTTGAGGTAATTATTGTAATCCTGGTGATCCGGCACTTGACTCGCCAAGGTGGAGGGGGAAAACCGGAGTTGAATGGGGTCTGGAAATAGTTTAGTAGGATGGATGGCTTTAAAAATCCTGTTATTAGCGGTCCGAGCCCGCTTTTCAACAGTTGATAGAGTGGTTTTGAGGTTGTTTTCTAGGATAATTCAAGGTTATTCAACTGGTGGTATGATTTAGGAAAAAGTCAAATCATACTATAGTCAATAGTAACCAAGGAAAAATCACCTGTCATCGAAAGATTGAATAGGATAATGAAAAAGGAAATGTGGAAGCAATTATACAAAGTAACACCATCAGGGTAGATATGCTACTTAGATTACTAATGGATTACAACAATAAAAACACTCATCCGCTAAAATGACATCCATTGAAGCTAAGGGATCGTCTATCTCAATTTATTTGGTGAAACAGAATCACAAACTCGAAACTTGATGCACAAGTTAGAATAACTTTCACCTGGTAGTCAATTTTGAGACCTACTCTGGGACCTTAAGGGGGCCGTCTAGTCAGATTTTTTGTTAATTTTTGGTCATCCAACCATTTTTTATATTTTTACTTAAAACTATAGTTTAACCCATCTACTTTAAGTTTTCGAAGTCTTTTTCACATAAATTGACCTGTGAAAGCTGATAAAAGCGATTTTCGTTATGTAATCTGCCAATGGCGATCGGTTGCCATGGAAACGGTTAAGGAAAAGTTTAAATTTGTGCCAACTTTAAGGGCATTTTTCTCAAATTTGCCTTTTTCCGGAAGTAGGCATCTCCCCCTAACTATTTTTTGCTTAAGTATATGACCAATTGCTGTGAAATTTGGCACAGACTGCCTTTAGGATGTAAACTATGATCCTATGGAGCGAAATTGGATTAAGTTAAATACTTGAGGAGATATCTGTTCTACACCCATATTTGGAAGGATTTGGCTGCCATGGGAACACTTATGGCCTTACCCCGAAACCGCTCCATAGGATCATAGTTCAATCCATGTTAGTTATGGATAGAAAGTGGAATTCATTTTCAATGAATTCTGCACATAACAAGTATGTGGGGCAGACGGCAACCCTCAGCTGATAAGGTCAAATTCAGGAGTTAATCATTAACTATCTTTTAACTACTTCATCTCAAATTACACCTTCCTGTGTAGGTCATCCTGAAGGGATGCTCTGGTGAAAATTTCATTGTTTTCTATAAAATCGTTACAGAGCTCTGTTGTTTTAAAGATGCTTAGAACATTTCTCTGAAATTTGACTAGACTGCCCCCTTAAGTCGCCTTAAGAGTTACGGCCCCGGAGTATGCCTATTTTGGAGTGTTCAGTTTCTAATAATGCTGACATTAAGAAAAAAAAACTGACAAAAATGTTCGCACGTAGCTAAGCCTGGGAGCGTTGAACCAGGTTACCATACCTCTTTGCTTACTGCTAACACAAAATCAGACAAAACATAATCATAGGCTGCGAAAGTTCCTAACATGCTTACTCTAATAATGAGGTGGGTACAAATGCATGAGTTCTAGAAATCTGGGTGATTCGAAGGGTACATACCTGTCGGCAGCAGACTGTTCTACAAGCAGCTCAAAGCACTTTGAAAGTACATATGACTGAATACAGTTTGCAAATTTGTCACCGTCTGCTGGTCCAACCAAGTGCTCCAAAATTGAATTACACTGTTCAGAAAGGTACTCTGTTGTAGCATCCACAGTTAACGGGACTGTGTTCTTACACAACTCTTTGTTCAGGGCAGACTGCAGAGAAGTTTCATCCTTTGGGCTCCACCTTGGATCCAAAAAAATTAAAAGCACATTTATCAATCACGAGCACATCTACATTAACTTTGCGAGCTCCGACGGCGAGTTGCATGGCGGATAAGGTGTATCACACTTTCTGTGTAGTAGATTGTCAATTGTCTTGAAAAGAAGTTTACAATCAGACATAGTTTGATGCCACACTGGTTTGAAATAATGACTGTAACTTAAAAAGTTAAAATTAACCGACCCGACATTTCGACAATCCTGTCAAGTGTTTTCCTCTGAACTATTAACCAAAGACAGCGCTGGTATACTCTCTCTTTTATTTTACATGTACAGAGACAGGTGCATGTTACGTCATAAAAAAACCCTTGCATAACACCTCTAGTTGGTTTAAGCCAATTGAGCTGTTGGGCTATGTTGGAAAAATAAATAAGAAATAAGAAAAGCTATAAGTAACACAGCGCTTACTTACAGAAGTAGGTCAGCAACTAGTTGAACAATTGAGTAGAGTGTGTGTTTGATGGCTGGGCCTGTCTCCAAAGGAGTAGTACCGGACACTCCAGACAAATGCGCTGACAGAAGCGAGTCTAAAAAGCTTTTTTCTCTGCCTTCTCCAGCATCTTCGCTTTTTGGTTTCCATGCCGTGGCTGAAGGAAAATCACTAAGCGCAATACTGTTCCAATTCTCCATTGCTTTCTTCACTGACGATGGAAGACCTAAAGTGACAATCAGTTTTGGTGGAATGAGTGAACCAAAAGACTGACTTCAGTGAGTGGACCTTCAGTACAAAGCTGAGAATTGCACTCATGCTGTTTTCCCCTGCCATGTGTTCAATGAATAAAGGAAAAGCAAAATTGCGCATTATTGTAACTTCCTGTATTTGTGTGTCAACGAATTCTGTGGCTTTGATTTTCACCTGCTTTCAGAACTGACAGAGCAATTCAGTCCTGTGCTCCCCTAGTTAGCCCCTAAAACAATCTCAGGATGGGCGCCTGACAATGTAGTCATATTCTTTATACTTACTAAGTATAAAGGATATGACAACATTGTCAGATATGATGCAAGATAGCCGATTCACTTAATTGACCAGGATGCCTGCTGAAGTATGCGGGCTGATTGTGTCTTATGCTCACATCAATCAATCTTGCTGGAATCTATTATGGAACCTAGGAACTGGGAAAACCCAAAGCAAGAAAAGCATTTTACCGAGTCTATCGCTGGTCAGTTTGCATGTTACTGTCACTTTTTTGTACCCTATATATCTTTTTGAAATACCTTCGGCTCTATAAACCGGAGCAGACGCGTACGTCTTTTAGCCTTGCGAACCATGCTAGGGTTTGGCCCATTCCCGAGGAGACAAATAGGAAACATTTATGCATGGTGTAACTGTATCAGTTAAAGGCACGAACTCGTCAACATTTCAAACGACGGACTAGAATTTGCCAGGGAGGAAGGAAGGGTAGGCGATGAAGCACGTAAAAATAAATAGAAGTTTTACGTTATCTAGAAAGTTGACACTTGGAGTGTTTCAAAAGACCAAATTATATCGCAGCTAGTCTGTCAGGAGAGCTGGTCCCTCTCTTTTGTAGGTATTTATTAATGAGTTATCAATAGGCAAACACAATCGATATCATTACTCAAGCTCCCTAAATACCTGCTAAGAAAGACATGGGAAGACAAGGATGCTTTTGCAGTCGCATGGATCCGATCTTAATAACACTGGAGTAAGAATGCAAAATTTCCGAGGTATCGTTTTCAAAGTTTTTTTGTTTCAACAAACTGGACAGCAAGCAGAATCTGAAAAGAAGTATATGGCTTAGATAGCTATAGATATATCCAAATGAAACGAGAAAAACCGTATGATTACTTATCAATAATATAAACATGAAATAAAGTATTGGCCAAAGTAAACCTTTCTTGATTTAATAAAGCCATTTTTACTTACTCGAAAAAACTTTCCGCAGAACATTTTCATCATTTTTACGTGCTATCATTGGCTTAGAAAATGTTCTATTATCTTTCAGCCAATCATAATCCAGAATTTCGTTGTGTAATTTTCACTGGTGTTACACTTTTTGCACTGGTGTTACAAGTAATTTCTTCATGTATATTATTAGCTGGATAAAACTTGTGACTGAACTTCCAAACTTTTTTAAAGTACTAGTTCAGACGAATCTTACGAAAAAGGTTTCCCAGGTTTTAAAACTTTCAAAAGACGCCAACTCGACCAAAAATGATGTGACATCCACTCAAACTTTCAAAACTCATAAAAGCTATTTCATTAAATCCATCTCAACTTGTACTTCCAAACATTAGTTTTAGCTAAGATAACGCAGGTTCCACCAGAACAGGGAAATTCTACGGGATATTATTTGCACGTCCTAAACGTCAGATCTTTAAATGATAATAATCATCCTTTAAGATGCATGTAAGTCCGCGAGCGGGCATGACGAGGCGTGTCCTGAGTTCTGATTGGCTACCCAAGCGGGCAAGATGGCCGTACCTTGCCCGCCCAGGCTTTTCTGCGAAAATGGCCATATAATAAATAAAGTTTGTTCAGTCAAAATGGCTGCATATTGGCCTCGTCCCTCGCAACGTTTTTATTGACTTCGACTACGTCTCAGCAGTTAATAAAAAAGCAAAAAAGAACTTGGCCAATATGCAGCCATCTTAAACTCAGACTTGACCACTGACGGATATATCTGACTTTCAGATGACATGCAAGGAGCTTTGCTACTTACTAATGTCAATAGGAAGGGAGAATATGATTAAAAATAAAGTAATACCGCCTTTAGAGTGATTTCCTACCTTGAAAAGTTTTGAAAGATGGGAATCAAATCGACCAGAGAAGGAAGGAGCTCAGCGACAACTCCTACGATCCGCATGAGGTCAGGATCATCATCAGAGTTTCCAAATAACGAGTTAAGCGCCAGATGGGTTCTGCCAACCAAAGCATCTAGTGTACATAGAAAGAGCAATCCTGGCAAATGAGTAGGTCTTCCCATGTCTTGAATGGCTGTAAAATGTTCGTAAACCTAACCAAAGACAGATAATTCTATTATTATTTTATGCTCAAGTGAATCCAAGCAATTGTTAATTTGTAAGAGTGGACTAAATGATTGAACTTTATTTATTAATAGAAGCTAAGGCTTATATAGGATTTCAATATGGGCGTGGCTAATCAGATGTCGATTACATGTCAACCAGAGTGAACAATAAGCCATTATTATGACAGAAACACTCTGGACGAAGTAACACCTGTAGGAGCGTGGCACAACAAGCTCAGGACCATTTTGAGCATTGTTAGAAACCCGAGTAGAAAGTCAGTAACACGCTAAGGCCCCTGTACACAAAGAATTACGTCATTCCTTGAAGAATTGCAAGTATGGTGCAGCGCTGAAAATACTGAGGATCTCACACACATGGATAAAAAAAATGAAGTTTGAAAACCGCTCAGTTAAGAAGCCACACTTTCGCTATTAACATCGAAATTCACAAGTTTAAACTGGATCTTATTTGTTGACTAGCTAAAATGTCCGTACCTCTGTCAAAAACCTTTTAGAAGTTTGCACAATGTCGTTGATGTCGCCACTTAATGTTGTTACTCTTGTGATGACGCGGTCTGATTCTACGGCTGGCATATCCTGTACCTGGAGCCACTTCTGAGAAACCGAAACACAAAGTTAACATAATCATTCTGGATGTTTTCTACAGTGATTGAGAGAACATGTCATAGATTTATGCATGTCAGGTCGTTAAGCAATCAGTAGGGTTCTTTCTCAGTTAACTAAAAGTAACGAACTCGTCATTTAATAACAATGTGACTTAAGGCTGCTGGGTGTAACAGTCAGGAAGTTCTTGTGCTCTGGTCAAATATGGGAACTCCAAAGAAGGTTTGACAGCAAGATTAAGGAGATCAAATGAAGTCGCTATCTTCTGAGAATGACGTTGGTGCAAATGAAATTCATGAACTGTAGGACCGCTACATTAATAAAGAATCTGTACATGGTTGCTTTTCGGAATGAACAAAGTCAAATCAATCAACCTAATGCACAACTTTTACAACTCACAACCCTGCAATGTGAACTGCAAGTTGTCACCAGCAATACGTAAGCGCACCACCTTCCAAAGTATACTAATTAAGGAATTCCCTCTCTAACAAAGAATCCATTGCCAGAAAAATTGATGGAAAACCTACGTGGTCAACGCAAAATCTTACAGAATGATGGTACAATGTTTGGCATAGAGATTTTTCTGTCAGTGCAGTTTAGGCACGTCAAAGTTAAATTTGCCTTGTCCGTTTAGAGGTAAAACAGGCGGGCCTTGAGGGAGTATTTCAAACCTTCTACTTACCATTTTCAGTGATTTTTGAAAGACTAAGTGTTGCTTTTTATCAGGTTAGAGATCAAAGCCACACCTATATTCGTTTTTCTGTGCGATCGAGTAGAACACGTGTAATTTCTGCTTAATTTGGCACGTGGTCAGACAACAAAATGCCGAATATTCAACTTCCATTGATTTTCACAAAAATAAAGCGCTGTTGGAACTTTGGATTACATTTTCTAAAACAACACACTATTAGGGATTTTTCAGTCAAACCTTTGACGAATGTCTTCGGATTCGAACCGACTTACGAGCTTATTTCTCATAGGTACTAAACCAGCAGATTCGCTGGCGTTTTAACAATTTCACAGTAAACATGTTCGCATGGCGATTCTAATTTATATTATCATTCCTTCACTGTTCTGAACTGTATTGATGTGAAAAAAATTCACATCAATACTATTTAATATTTACCCACCTTTGTCGTGTTATTATCTTCCTAGTCTTTCTACTTTGGAAGAATGGCTATTCACTGGCATAACTGTGTGAACACTATGGAGCCAAATTTAATTTAGAGGTTACCTTGATATTGCTACAATATGACGAGTCTGGTGCTGAGCAACCCAGTTTTAACTCCAGCTTCAAAGTGCACAAACGCTTGGCAAGATCAATATCCTTGAGGCAAAAACAACAAAAAGAAGTCCCCAAAAACATAAGAAACTCAAGAAGCTTACAACAATTAACATTATCATAATGCCATGATATAAAGTATAAAAGATGCAACATCTCGAAAATTAAACTTTCCAATACACTATCTAGACACGCTCCGATTGCTTTGGTTTGAGAAGTTCTCACACTTTACCTGTACTAACACGCTTTGCTTTTCACGATCCTCAGCCAGTTCAAGCATCAAACCCGAGGGGGGTAGTAAACAGTCAAGAATTCTCCAGGTGAGAAGAAAACAGTGTCTTATCAGAGCTAAGTCTACTGGGCCTGGTTCACACTTTGATCCTGCCGTAAAAACACTGACAACAGCAGAGTACAGCTTCTCATAGTTTTGCCCTTCTTCTGACAAGCCAAGAAGAGTTGAGCATACCTGGAAACAATACACACACACAAAAAAAAACATTTAAACAGAGCATGTCTGTGTTAGCTGTCTATTCAGAGCTCATTCTGTCCGCCATCTTGATCTCAATGACAAAAATCTTAACCGTGATTGAGCGGGATTGTTGGGAACAATACCTGATATCAGGTAGCCAAACTATAGATAGTTTATTTTATAGTTAATATGGTTATAGTTTACTTTATAGTTAATATGGTTATAGTTTATTTTATAGTTAATATGGTTATAGTTTATTTTATAGTTAATATGGTTATAGTTTATTTTATAGTTAATATGGTTATAGTTTATTTTATAGTTAATATGGTTATAGTTTATTTTTGTCTTTCACGTTGATGCATACTACTTTGATGTTTCATGATTTCAGTCAAACCAATTCTGTCACGCGTATACCCAGATATTTGAATTTGCAAAAAAATGTACGTGTAAAGGTCATATCCTTATTTACAAACTACAAAGGTGCGTCACAGAAGTCAGCCAGGCAGCTGCTTCGTTAGCCACGATGTTTAAGACACAAGCAAGCCTTGAGAGCTGGGACAACACTCGAACGCTATTGGGTATGGTATAGAGGATATTACACGGTTGCGAGAAGATATGAAGAAAAGACTAAGGGAGGTTTATGGTTTCGAAAGAAACAGTTGAATGTCTTTTGGGTGAAATTCAAGACATTCTCGTGAAGGAACCTACACACAATAAGTGTCCCAAAAAACACTATCGGCCAACGACCTCTACCGATTAGCAATAAGCAGAGCTCTCTGAACACTAAAATTGGTATTACTGTATCACTTGAACTGCAAATTTTGGCAGCCGGAAACTAGCAGAAACAACTGTCATTGAGTACTGCTGCGACAGGGTGAATTCGACACCCAAATAACTCTTAAACATTACAGTAAAACTTCTACAAAGACATGCAAGGACCGTCCAGATAGCAAAATCTCAGATAAGATATCTTTCTATACTTTATGACTGCTTTCTCGGCCACCATTAAAATGTAACATCACGCAAGAGCTTAGAAATTCCAGCGGAAAAAATTGGAAATATTTACCTGATTACTTACAATTGACAAATTCCTTACTTTGAATTTGGTTTACGTCATGAGAAAACTTACCACGACGCAACTGACCAATAGAATTACGTTAGCTAATTCTACTTGCGATTACATTACCATATAAAGCGTGCAGGTGTTGTGAATTCAAAATATGATCAATTCCATCCCAACCAACGACTTCCCATTTTACTAGCAAATGAAAATCAATTCTGGCAAGCATCAATTCTGGCAATGAATGTGAACCTCTAGTTTACGAGGGTTTTCGATTCCCTTGCACAATTTTCACTACTACCTGGCAAAAAGCGGTGGCTATATGAGCATTTTGAAGAAATTTAGAAAAAAAACTTGTTACTAAGGCATTAATGAGTTATTATTATATGGCTTGTGCTTGTAGGCGATATAACACGCGCTCTGATTGGCTAACTGTCAATGAATTGTAGGGCATTATTCTCCCGTAATGCCCACGGGCCGATTACGGACTTGCAAAAACAAAACAAAAAGGAATTAAAAAACCATCGATTTTTTTGTCTGAAAATTGTAGCGGCTGAGAATGAGTGACGAAGAAGAACACTCTGAGAGTGAATTTTATTATCCGGACGAATTACAATTTCAGGACAACAATGATTTGACAGAACGAGTTGGCGATAGAGAAAACGAAGGAAACAGTCAAGAAGAAATTAAAACTTTCGTGAAGGAGCAATTAAGTGACAACACAACAAAGAAAACAGTCAGCGACATGAAAACATTTCAACGCTATTTGTCATCAATAAACAAGGGCGATGTAGAAGTTTTGGACCTACCGGCTGATGACCTTGACCATTTACTTGCAAAGTTTTCAAGGACTTGCGTAAAATTACGAGCCTGACAAGCTATCGGGTTAACAACGAAGCATTCAGAGATTCCTTTCCGATGGGAAGTCTCCATTCAATATTCTTGTGCAAAAGGAATTTGAGATGTCACGTAAAGTTCTCGCAGCCAAACGGAAAAGTTTAGTTCTGAAAGCCGGCAAGGGCAACAGGCCAAACGCCACCCGCTCGTTGACAGATGAAGAAGAAGACAAACTCTTCAAAAGAGGCCAGTTTGGTGCTTTCAGTCCCGAAGCCCTGCAGAGAGCCATGTGGTGGTTTTTGTCCCTCCATTTTGGCTTCATCGAAAGTGATGAAGAAGACTGAACATTCTGAACAGTGCATTCCCTGTAGTATATTTTCAACGAGGCCGTTGACATTTTTCTGTACGTATTGACTTTGGCCGTTGATTCTCAAAAATATTGACCAAATTTTCCTTGTTGTAACGTGACCATAACATTCCACATGAACTTTTTACAGCTGCACTATAAATTGTGACGAAAATAAAAATTATTTTAGATCGAAAGACGCGTCAGTTCACCTGATTTCTGCAGTTAGAAAAGATGAATGAACAGGGAAGCGCGCGCACTACCGGATGTAAAGTGATCACTTCCGCTGCGCTAGCTTTGGCTTTTTTGCTTTATTTTTGTTTTTGTGCCATATAATAAACAACTTAATAACCTCGACCGTTCGGTCGTTACGGGAAAATCTCAAACCTCGGCCTACTGTATTGACCTCGCTATCGCTCGGTCAATACGGCGAGGCCTCAGTTTGAGATTTTCCCGTAACGACCTCACTCTCGGTTATTAAGTAGTTATTAAAAGTGCTCGAGAAAAGCGAAAAGAACTTGCCTACCTCTTCATCAAGGCCATCCACAGTTGACGATGGATGTCTTAACTCATAAAACGTGAGTTTCAAATCCTGCAGCTCAGGTACGGGCTGTTCACCAGTCACCAAGCGAGCCTTCAGAAGAGCATTAGAAAGGTTGTCCTCTTGTTGAGAAGAAGGCGCATAGAACCAAGTCTTTGTACACAAAAAGGCCTTTTCGTCTGGTGGTTTCGAGCCGCTGATATCGCAAATCTGAAACAAGTTGTGTTGGACCTAAAGAAACAAAAATTAAACAGTCAGCGGATATGCTGGGATGTAAGAAAACCATGCATGTGGAAAGAGTTGGCAACCACACTGAACACAATTTTTCCCGAAACAGAAAAAAGGAAAAGTTTGGAACGCTATGTTACTATGGTATTGCTGAGTACGCCTTGGTGATCTTTTAGCGTCTTAAATTATCACCATGGGCCGAAATCATGATCATGGAAATGCTCACACTACATGCAAGATAGTCCACTGGTTGATCATGGTAGGTCAACACTGGGCCACATACACATATATGTGAACTAGACCGTATCCCAAAACAGGCCTTCATTTGTGGAAACACAAGGGGTTCGACAAGTGATGTCATCTACTCTATATCAGACTCATTAACTTTTAAAAAGATGTATTCAAGGCGAAGTAATGCAAAAAGGGAGAACTTTCTATTTTAAAGCCAGCTACTGTTTCAATGTAAGCTAAAATCCCTTAAGACTTATATTACAGGAGTTCTTTATACCTACATGTCCAATTAAACATGAAAAAGAACCTAACCTCCTGAAAAGTCATGACGAACTATATTCTTCCATATTAAACCTGGAAGGTACATATGCTTCTTACGATTATCAAGTATACCGCTCTTGCTGGGTCGCTGAGTTTTAAGACATCGTTAGCGCCCACCAATAAATTTGTTGTAGGCCCACACCCGACTTCCTTGGAGAATGGGCTGACAAATCTCGAACTAGAGGGATTTGAAATACTGAACATGCAGTGGGTAAGTATGAATTTTCTGTCAACCAGGCCGTGTGGACATCCAGCGGGATGAGGGGATTGTGGAGCGCTTTAACTGGTCCCTCACTGAGCACCAGTAAACGCAGAAAATGCGCCTTCCTGAGGGGGAGAGTTCAACCCAGCATCATACCGGCCGTGAACAGTCAGCTGAGCCGTATGAATGGTAAGAAGCAGAAGGACACCATAGCAGCCAAGACTGCGGCACAAAAGCCTTCCTTGGTGGTTGCTGGCGACCCTGTTGATTTCGGGTATTGATGCTTGGTGTCTCTATCAGCCTGGCGGGCTAGAGGGCATGCAGTGCAGTTGTCCATCGCGCCTATTTAAACCTCTGGGACATGGTCGACCTTCCGGTGAAATACTTGGGAGCCCTCTGTCACGGTCCTCGCGCTTGTAGGCTACAAGCTTTCTCAAACAGTCTTAAGTTACAGTAATCTAAGTAATATAGTACTACAATACAACATAAGTTAGCATTGTCAATTTCACCGCTCAAATGTTATGTTTTCTCAGGATCAATGCCAAGGTCTCTCTGGGATGCTCTATGTCTCTCTTTTTGTCTGTCTGTCTACCCTTAGATACATATTTAACAAGGTTACAAGGCAATTTTGTCAACTACAATCCGGCAGAAGGTATTACGGATACGAAATGGGGCCCGAGCGGTCACATGTTTACCAAATCCAAAGGGATTGCTACATTACCTGACTGAAGAGATCGTCGGGAGGTGAAGTCAGGTGATGGAGGAAATAATCAAACAAAAGCAAAAGACGACACAAAGCCAATGGTACGCTGCATGTTAATCCCGGTGAATTGGCAACGTTTATAATTGTCCTGGCACAGTATGTCAAAAGGGATTTCCGCTGATTCAGGGAAAAGTTGTGAAACATGAAAAGAACAAGCTGAAGATGTTCCACATTTACATCTGCAAAAGAAACAAGTGTCAATCAAAACTGACAAACAAGCTGTCCACAAAGACTTCTATGGTACAGTCCATACGTCTTGTTGACAAACGGAAAACGGCTTATTGACAAACATGAAAAAAGTGAGGTGACCAACACTCCCCCATCCAGACTGAGCAAACTTGGACAATAATTGATCTACTATCTTATGGCACAAAATGGGATCTTAAACAGACCGTATCATGCCGCGTTTTAACACCCACTAAACGTACGGTTTAGTATACTCAGTTTGGCCTGCTTTAGGTCATATCAGGAGCCCATCACCAGGAGCGTGCGTTCCTATGTGTTGGGTGGCGTCTCCAGCACAGTAGCAGCTGTGGGTGTTCTTAAAACTCAAACTTTTCGCGAAAAATTTTAGCACGCTCGGTCGCTATCATCCGCCAATATAAAAGCGACAGTAGAAATTCGCATCAGAAATTAACATGTACGTAACGCAATTTGATTGGTCGTTGTAATAATATATTTGTTTTCTTTGCGGCGAAATAGAAGTCAAAAATAGAGCCTTTTCACTCACATGATCAGCGGCCATGTTTTTAACGGAAAAAAAGAAGATGTTTGCATAAGAATATAATTTAATTCCTAAAGGATTAGTTTGGGACACCAACATGGCCGCCTTTTCTTTGTTTGGGAACACCAACATAGCTGCCGTGACGTCATGTGCAAACGCTCTATAGCACCATCTACTACTGAGCTGGGGCAAAGGGCTAATATGGGAGAGGAACGCTCCTGGTCATGGGCTCCTGGTCAAATTTTAAATTTGTTGCATGTGAAACCGCCGACGGGTTTTTTTATAGCCCACTTCGATTGGAGCAAACAGGTTCAGATCAAATACTGAATTTGTTCCGCTACCAGGCACGATAAATTTGTTCTAAACTCAGGGTGCATCTAATAGTCAAATGTATTCTAGCATCAAAAAATAACTTCTCAGCAAGTTTCTGAACGTCGAGCCTGCGAAGAGAGAACCAAGATGCAATCCTGAACCACAACAGCAACCGTAGAACACAAAATCAAAAATGGTGGGAGATCCGACCACGTGATGTACACACAATACGCAAGGGCCGCTGTTCGCTACGGGAGCAACTCTTTATGAGTATTTCCAAATCTTGATCTACGAAATTCCACATTCATAAGCCATTTCTCTGTCGTCGTTGTTGTTGTTGTTGTTGTTGTTGTTAACGGATTTGGTCTGTGCTAATACTTTCAAATTCAAGTAAATCGTACGAGTGACGGCAACTGCTTTGCACAAAGATAAATCCAATTGTAACATGCAATGTTTGTTTCAGTATACGACCGATCTTTCCCGTTGATCAGTGCAATTCAACGGTATCACACCCAAACTTCCCATCACGTGTTGCGATTCTCCAGTTTCTTTCAACTGTTGTTTATATTTTCTATGGCATGGTATAAAAACGTTATGCAACGGTTTCGAGTAGTACACCGTTTTTTTATGGGGCGCCGATTGTAAAATAATTTATTTACCTTAACATTCTCAATTTTTTCATTATTTAATAAATTAAGTTTTGTGATATGATACCATACATCATGGCTTTATTATTTCATATAATAAATCCTGATTTCAAATCAGTCGTTTATCAATTGATATAATAAATCCTGATTTCAAATCAGTCGTTTATTATTTGATATAAGAAATCCTGATTTCAAATCAGTCGTTTATTATTTGATATAAGAAATCCTAATTTCAAATCATGTGTTTATAATTTGATATAATAAATCCTGGTTTCATATCATGCGTCTATGATTTGAAATCACGACTTCATGATTTGATATCAGTGAAATCATGATTTAACCTAATAAGTATGATTTAACTTAATACATAACCCGTGCGAGCGAGTACATGTGACAAGTCACATAAGCATCTATTGCGCGGGAAAACACAATCATGTCGGACGAACAGTAGTTACATTTGGCCGATTCTGGGCCAAAAGGGTGTGGTCAATTTTTTCGGGGACTGGACCGAGCTCGGTCAGAATTTTTTGGGTGTGGTTTGTTCGATTTTGTGTCGATGATTTTTTTGTCGATTTCGATTTTTTGTTTGGGAGTGTCAAGGTGTCAAAATTATATCTTTGTGGGGAGTGGGGTCGGGGAGTGTGAAATTGAAATTTGGGTTTAGGGTGGGGTAGCGATTGGCATACGATTTTGAGAAGAATGAGTGACATGAGATTGGAATTTGATAAAGAAATGAATTGGTTTAAGCTTGAGATTTTTAATAAAAAGAATTTGGAGAATCGTAAATTTATTCATAAAATTAAGAATGTATTAGTTAAATGTGTTTCAGCTTTTGAAGTGTTTGTTGAGGATTTTTCACTAATATATAATATTAATGAGAATGACTGTTATGATTATCCTATAAATACTAGAAGATTGAAGAGAGCAGATATTTACAAGCCTTGTAAAAAGATTTTTAGGAATTTTTACAAGGCTTGTGAATATAATCATGAATATGCTATGGATTTTTATAGAGGCGAAGAAGGTTATGGGGATTATATTAGACCATTTGTTTATAGCCATTATAAAATTAAAAGTGTAAGAGTATATATAAGTCTTCGTAAAATATTTCGAGAAAGAGATAAATTTAATAAATGTTTGAATGAGGTAGTTAATGAGGCTTGGAGGCGAATAAATAAGCGTAGTTTCTACAATGAAATATGGGAAGAGCTAATGTCTGTAGCATGGCATCCAAGTAGGTTTGTATATTGGTGTCTTGATGTGGAAGAGTTTCAAGAGTTGAAGGAGCGTTGGGGGACTTATTGGTAATCGTAAGGAATTCCTTTTGTAACATGGATCGTGTTACAAAAGTATAAAAGTTAAATAGGGTGTTAAATAGCATAGTGATTGGTTTAAGGATTATAAATTGTTAGTTCAATTGATGCTATGGAGAACTTACCAGTGAAAGAGTTGAGGTCAATAGCTAAAAAAGCTGGTGTAAAGGTTGGCGGATTCAGAAAGGCTGAATTGCTCGAAGCGTTATCAGATGTCCAACCCGAGAACTTGACAGTGAATGCACTGAGAATCATAGCCAAGAAGACTGGTACACAAGGCTATGCCAAGATGCGTAAAGCGGAACTCATTAATGTTGTCGGATCCCCACGAGTATCTTAAGCTAATGTCCCGATTTCTGGTCCAAGTAGACCTACAACAACAAAGCCCGCTCGCGCCTCATATAGAAGGGCTATTGATTTAGCCAAGAATGAAATTAATAAGACCATAGATTGGATAGGATCTAATGTTAGAGAACCAAATAAGAGGGCCCTCACTAAGAGATTAAGA